>VDFB02032939.1:0-35387 GCA_007258455.2 Sequoia sempervirens
AGATATTTGGCTTGAAGGAACTTGTTAATCGGTTGGAGCAATCACTTACAACATGCTAGAAGGAGAATGAGAATCTGAGATCCAAGCCTAAATTTTGTGATGTTTCTTGTGATACTAGTGACTTGTGTGATGTTGTAGAAATTTCTTTGGAAGGTGAAGTTGAAGATAACCATGTAACAAAGCCTACAATTGTTGGTGATAGTATTAGTCTCAAAATCATGCAGAGAATGGGATATGAAGGAAAGGGATTGGGAAAGCATCAACAAGGAATCACAGAACCTATTGAGCCAATAATGAGATCAAGAAGTGAAGGTCTTGGATATGACAGGGGTAAGAATGTCATTGCAAGTTTGAATCAGAGAAGAAAAGTATATGTATTGTTCACATTGTAATAGGCATGGACATGAAAAGGAATTGTGTTGGGATCTCTATCTTTGTAAGTTATGTGGATAAAAGAATCATTCTGAAAAGATGTGTTGGGATACTTGATGAGAAGGAGAAATCCTATGACAGATTGTAAGCAGATGGATTATGGATGGATTGATGGAGCAAAATGGAATCATGTTACATGTATGCTTAGAAGATTGTATAGATGGAGGAACTCATTTGTTGGATGAAAAGAGGGAGCAAGATGCAGAGAAAGAAGACCTTCTTCAAACCATAGAGGAAGAGGTCACAAAAGTCATAATGTTTATCATAATGAAGGGTACCAGAGGAGTGCAAGAGGATTTGCTAGAAGAGGAACCTATTTTCAAGTATGGAGGAAGAAGGAATCAAGCATTGAGTGTCATCAAGAACCTAATACTAGAGCAGCTAATGAAAGAGAAGTAGTAATGGATGCAGAGATAGTTTGTGCAGATGAAGAAAAGCTTGTTGATACAAAATTAGTTTATGCAGAGGAAGGGGAACCTTTCGAGGTATCAAATTTCATAGTGGAATTGGAAGAAGGTGAAGCATTGATCTTAAGAAGAAATTTTATGCACCACAACAAAGTAAATGTGAATGAAGGAATAGAAACATATGATGATCTCGAGGAAACTTACGGAGAAGGCTTGCTCAGACTGCCAACCAGTGAGCCAGTGTAAGGCTTGCAAGTAGACTATAGAACCTTGACCATGATAAGATGAACCTGAGGCAACTTGCAGGGTGGGCTTGCTCAAACCGCTGACTAGTGAGGCAATGCAAGGCTTGCAAGTAGAATTCCAAACCACTTCAAAGAGGAGAACTTGAGGCAATTTGCAGGGTGGAATTGAACATAACGCCGACCTTGAGGCAGTTGCAAGTACCTATGAACAGATTGTCAAACCAATTCAAAGTGAAGAACTTGAGGCAGTTTTGTAGGGTGGACTTGAACAGAACGCCGACCTTGAGGCAGTTGCAAGTACCTGTGGATAGATTTCCGGACCAATTCAAGAAATAAAATATCAAATTGAAGAGGCTCACTTTTCATATAACCCCAAGAGTCTGATGTAGGGGCATCCAGAAGCATTCAGAAAATTAAGGCAATTGACAATGGAGTTATAAAGTACCATATTATTGCATTTGATTGTTAGAGGTTGTGGATTAAAGGGTTTGTTGTCGAGTATGTCTAGTGTTTCCATGTTAATTTTCAGAGGTCCACATGAATATTTGATTGAGATATGAATATCTAAGTTATGAAAGTTGTTTAGTCATTCTAGTTGGTGAACCTGAGAGGAGATGATGAGATTCTGGCAACTTGGGTTGTTGTGGATGTTTCTGAGGTGATTCGTGATGTTTGTGGATGTTTCTAGATCATGTGTTGTTGGTCCACATTGATCGTTGTACTCGCGATTGGATATTTTCCTTTGAGAGTTCATGTTTTCTTGTTCTTGGCTGGCAGGGTGTTTGGCGTATTGTGGATCTTCAAGGAATGAATTTTGGAGGTGTTTCATGTTCGAGGATGTTGTTTTGGGTCCTTGCTTTGTTGAGGCCAACCTTGGTTGGTTCACATTATAAATTGTTTATTGTTTGAAGCCGACCTAATTGAGTTTGCATGTTATCTTACTAGCCGTTGTATTTTGGCTGACATGTTAAGGGTTAGATGATCAACGTATGATATAAATAGAAGGGAGAGGACTTATTGCAGAAGGCAGAGAGAAGGGAGATGGATCGATAAGGTGCTCGATAGTGTGAAGTATGAAGCACGGTGACAAAGTATTTTGATCCGGAAGGATCTCAGAGCAAAAGGAGTGTGGAGCAGAGCCAAAGGAGTTAATGAAGATAGCTATCATTTAATGTTATTTGTAATCCCTGGGTTGCAGCCTAGAATCTATTAAGTCTGAGAGGCATATGTAATGTGTTTTGAGATTATATTATAATGAGGAATGAGCTTTGATGGCTAGGTTTTTCCCTGGATATATCCTGTGTCTGGTGTTCATAAATGCCATTTATCTTTCTGTTGATTAGTTGATAATTTATGTTGCATATTTGTTGTGATCATAGAGATAGTAAGTTAGGCTACAAGGCTAGATAGTCCTTAATTGGATCCTCCTACCTTGACTGCATCATGCACGTACCATTCCTATTTGGTATGCATATTTTTTATATTGCAATCATCTTTTAAGAGCAATAGCAATTGTTTATGTTTCATTGGTTGAACGTGGTAATGCTTTTTGTATAATATCTGTGTTCACTAGTACATCTATAATAGAGCCAATCAACCCTATTTGAGATTTTTTATATCCTAATTGCCATATTTGTGCAAATGCAATTCTAAGTGAAACTAGTCATTCTTCTAATTGTGTTAGCATTGCTACATATTGTAACGAATTATTTGTTTGAATAAAATATGGTGTTGCATATTTTGGTAGTTTTGATTGTTTCAACGATTTTTTGCATTGGGAACAAATATGCTTTGTAGATGTAATTTATTTATTTGTGGACAAGCAGTAATACATATGCATTTCTTTCTCTTTCAAAGTTGTAATATCTTTTTTGAAATGCAACATTTGACAAATTGAACATACATATATATCTAGGTGTATCTTTAAATTTTTTTGAACAATTCTATGGGTGATGTTGAATTGTATTTGTTGCAATTTTTAGATATTTTCATATTATTTGTACATATTTGTTTTTTGATTTTTCATAGTGAGTTGAATGTAGAATGTCAAATATTTTCATTTTGATTGGATGAGGTTATCTTATGTTCATTGGTGTTTCTAATAAATTGTTTAAATTGACGAAGTATTACATTTGAATTCCTATTCATCAAATGCATTTTGTGCGATAAAAGTGGCTCAAAGTGTCCATGGAGAGGATTTATATCATGGAAAATGATAGAGTATGATTTTTCATTAGATGATTCATTGAAATTTAAATATTTATTTTCCATTCTTAGTGATGAAACCATTATTTGTATGCCTATCCATTTGGATAGACATTTAATACAAAATATGTCTCCCCATAACACAATTTCTTCATTATTTGTAGTTGGCATAGCTGATTTTCGCATTCTCTGGAAATAAGTTTCAATGTTTTGTATTTTATGCAATTCATCTAATGTATGTGGATCTAATTCATTGTTATATGACCAAATTGCTTCTAGATTTCCTTTTGAATAGTGATTTAAAAATTAATCAATTGTTTCATTATGTAATTGAGTTGATGTGTAATGATGATTAAGTAAAAATTATAATGAATCAAAAAGACAATCTCCTACATTGTACTTAAATGTATCAGTTCTAAATAGTCCTTCAATTCTAAGTGCATTGTCAATATTATATACTTGAGAGCGATTTGATGATCTATAATTTTCTACATCCATTATTTCTTTTACTCTTGTTTGTTTATACTCTATTTTTCTCTTCATTTTTGTGGGAAAAGATAAGAATTTTCCACAAGTAAAGAGAAGAGGTGTAATGTACCTGTTAGGTTTATGAAGAAAACACTTAATGTAGTTAATGTGTAGAATAATTTTTTTAGTCATCTTCTTCTCTTCTTGCTCAAAGTTCTACAATACAAAAATGTCATTGTTATTAATTATTTGGAGTTGAAATTGCAACATATTAAGTTGATTGGCACTATATATTTTTACCTTATTATGCAAAAAGTAGTTTAAAAATCTACTAGTGTCTATTTTAATTTTAACATATGATCATAAAAAAAAAAAAATTGGTCACATTCAATACTATTGTTCTTGGTAGTAGATAACAGTTGTTACATGACTAATTTACTACCACAAAATGAGATAATGACTAAATCAAATCTTTGTGATTTAACTATGGTATGTAAATAACGAGATTCAAATGAATAGATTGAATTATTGACACATGTATTTTTTAAGAGTAATTTTGATTTTAATTTATATATTTGATAAACTTTGTATGAAGTTGGCAATCCATATTTTACATATATGATTTGAGTTCAAATGATATGATATTAAATGTTTTAGATATAATGGAGAATCCATATATAAAACTTTCTAAGAACGTTGTTATTTACATATCAAGTAGGCATAATTTTGTACTTCTTCCTTCATAGGTTGCATAAATGGCATACTAAATTGGATTAATGTACATAACTACATCTATTTATGTAAATTGGATTTGTATTGTAATGGAAATTTAGACATAATTGGACATCGATATTTTATAAAGATGATACATGAGATATAGCAAAATGTATTAATAGCAAAAAACATACCAACTTGAAAATTATTGTTGTGACAATGCCAATCACTCAAGATGATGAGATGTGTACATTTACAAGATCAAAGAAACATAAGAAAAGTATAGATAAAATTAATTATAATGATATAAAATGCTTAGAATTTCATAGTTGAATACTAGAAACAAAAATATAGTACAATGTGCAAATTACATGGAGCTTCCCTATGGAGAAGAAACATTGACAACTTCCTTAGAAGAAACTGTATCTAAAGTGGATGTGGATACTGGAGATGATGTGGCAGGGGCTCGAGGAGTAACATGCCTATATAAGTATATCAATGCTCTAATGACCTCTAAGTTCCTTGTTGATAGGTTTTGACCCAAGTGCATGCAAGGAATGCATGAATATGAGCTGACAATTATTATTCAAACCCATTTGTATAGCATTGTAAACATAAGAAGTTGCTTCACATTCTTTTAACATATCGTAGGGGAATAAACCACCCAAAAGAGCATCGCCAATTGTTTCATCATAATCAATGAAAACTTCATTGTAAATATTTGGTGGAAGTAGATAATCTTTAATATATGCATATGCTAACTTATGTAGGAAGTCTGGATTGTGGACTAAGTCCATGCAATTTGATAGAAAGCGTGAAACTATGTCTAAACTTAGTGCACTACTCTAATTCCACCCTTAAGCAAGTCTTCGCCTAATATGATTTTGATAGCTTGCTCAACATGTGGAGAGTCCACAGAAAAATATGTGACAATCCAGTGGAATCAATTGGGCCTAGAATTGGCACCTCCCATTTCTTTCATCCCATGTAGATATGCTTATTCATTGTCATCTTGCTTATTTTGATATGATGCAAAGATGGGAGGATGATAAACATGAAAATCGAAAAAAGAAGAGATGATAAATATGAAATTCAAAATAATTAAGACAATTCAAAAATTAAGAAATGATAAATTTGAAATTATGTCATAAATCAATTAAGTATATTATTCTCAAATGAAATAGTTTTTTTCAATACATATATTTGTAAAAAAAATTATGTCATAATAGCACAAATATATGGTCTACAGGGCTAAGATATAAGCATTGAAAGAAGACTTTGTAACAACAATATACTATGTTCTAAAATGGTATTTTCCTTCAATATAGTTTATATTGCTTCATCAACAAAGCATACAATATTCTTCGAAGGAATTCTAATTTCCCAAGTAACAATATCACATTTTAGTAGTAGATGTAGAAGTAGTAACAACCACATACGGATTACTAATATCATAATTGATATTTTTTTCCTTGTTTATGTCAAGATTGTCAACCACAAAGAGAGGGTCTTCCAAGAATGGGCATATACACTGACTTTCAATTTTATTAGGAAAATTAAAATTTTCAGTATCCATTATTGAAATTATATTACTGTTGGTACTACTAACTAGAATAGGTTTATCAGTAGAGCTAAGATTGGGTTCGAACCATGGAAATGAAGATAAAGTAACAAAATTTCTACCAGTAGCATTCTGACAAAAGGTTTCAAAATTGATCAATTCAAATGTACTTGAACAATGCATACCAAAATTTGTAAGAGAATTATCAAGGGTACATAGTCTTGCAAAGGCATTGTAGTATCAATATCGCTACTTCAAATGATAGTAATATCTTTTGGACCAGAGATAGGAATGTCTAATTTATTGGAATCAAGTCCAACAAAGTACTCATTCTTAAACATTATATTTGCAGAACATTATATATCATCATCCATGTTCATGTGAAAAAAATTGTTAGGACTCATAGCATCTAATCCTAAATTTTCTATTTTTAAACTGGTTGAACTATTATCAGGAAAATTTTATTGCAAGAACTTGGTGGATTGTGGCAAGTCTCCTGGGTTTGAATTGGTATAGTTGAAATTTGTGATTTCTTTATTTCCTTTTATGGATATTGCAGCCATATCATAAGCATAGACAACTTCTTTGGTTGTATCAAAACTTCCTAGCCATTGTCATTTTTTCAATTTATTATTCCAAATTTTTGCAACATAGCAACCCCATGGATGTTGTCTAACACCTCTATATGACCTATCTTTTGTAGATTGTTCAGACTCATCAAAAATCAAGCATAGCTCTTCACTTTCTTCTATTATCTCTTTGCATTGATGAGATGTAGATTGTTTGGCCAATTTGTTCTTTGAGTTCTTATTTTTTGCAATCTAGATTATGGATGACATAATTCAGCAACAGGTTTAGAATTGGTGTAGAAAAAAATTGTAAATGCATTTTTGCCTCCAATTGCTATCACAGCTTATCACATAAGCATGGGTTGCTTCTTCTACAGTATCAAAAGTTCCAAGCCATTCTTGCCTCTTCAAGTTGGGGTTATAAATTTCTAAACCATAATGACCCAACCATTTTCTTACACCTTTGCATCTATTCTCCATTGCTTCATTTAATTTTCTAAAGCACAAATGACACTTTGTCAAAACATTTTCCTCTTTGACATTATTGCATTTCTAATTTTGTATCAAGTGCAATTACAAATGTTTGATGCATATTTGATAACAAAAAAATACCAATACAAATAAATATAAATAGCATTAAAAAAAGTGAGGAAAATGTAGCTAGCACAAAATAAATCATAATAGAGTATATTGACAACTTATTTATATGTAAAAGTCTTTGACATCTTTATGTTACTACTTGAATGACTGTTAGTTATGTTGAAAGTAGCATGTTCATATTACTACTTGAATGACTATCATTCTTTACTAGGAAATTGTCAAATGCTAAACAAATAGAATATGAATAGTGCACTTTTTATAGCCAATATTAAAAAAATGAGAAGTTTTTTTACTAAGATGAGCAATGCAAAGAGGATCAACATTTATACAGTTATCAGTATAGCAAATCCCATGGAAATCATCTTATCATAGTCATTTTCAACAATTGTATTTCTTGTGCATAATTTTCTCATTTTGTTTTCTTGATATCCTTGCACTGCAAAAGATAACCAATTTTAACATGCATGAGAAAATGCCTTTGATAATAATTAATTACAATGATAAAGGCTAGATGAGTCCATTTAGTAATATCTATTAGGCTTAGCCTACCAACATTTGATACCATACTGGTTATCGTGAGTTCTTTTGACCATGCAAGAGCTACCTGACCACACGTATACTACTTAAGGGAGTTACAACAAGATGCTTTCTAGTTACTCATAGAAAATGCCATTCCTATAATTTATAGGAAATTTAATGGTAGAATTTTTTGCAATTTCACTTTCAATTATAACAATAAGGCCACACTTTATTGCAATCAATGCTAGATGCAAAGATTTCTCAAAGTTGGAGTTATCAAGAGCTATTAGCCTCAAGCGAGGCATTCCAAGAGCTTTTGAATGCACATAAAGACACAATGGGTTCTAAAAAATTCATAGTTACAATGCCACCCTCAAGACAAACTTGTGAGTCAAGAAAGAGATATTGAAAAGGTCAAGCCCCATAGAGGACAATAGAAAATAGGTAGAGCACACAAAGTGCGTCAGCTAATTAAAAGGAATAAATGGAAGTTGGAGATACTGTTATGTAACCATATATTCACTATTTGAAACAGAACAAATGTTTCTTATATTGTTCTATCATTGGTATTTCTCATCTTGTATTTTTGACTAGCTAGATTTTGGGCAATATTTGGATAATTGCTAAGGTACAGAGCCCCCAAGTCAGCACATTGATGTTAATCATAGTCTTTCATATTCTGAAAAGCATATGTATGGAATTTGTTGTATTATCACCATCTACTTCATCGAGTTATGTGTTTGGTAGTATTAATTGGGCATTGTCCTCGATTAAATGTTCAGTTGCTCAAGACAAGTGCTTTAATGGTACAAACAATCAAGGAGAACAAAAAAAACTTTGGCTTCTTATGCCGGATTTGGATTAGTTCAACTCTATAATTTTCCTACGACACATTGCACCAAAATTGTCGTGTCCATCGATCTTTTTCTTGAACTTCCTTACTTAAATTCCATTTCAGAAAGAGGACATAGTAATTTGAATATTATTTCTCTTGAAGCAACTTTGAATGCATTCCACTCAAGTATCACCACACCTTGGATAACTCTACTTTCCTCATTTTGATTGAATGAGTGAAAAAAGGAGTTAACCAAAGTTTGGTGAACATTGATTCAAAATGCATTAAAAGTTGTGCTTCAAGAGGAAGATTGTTCAAAGCACTTTTGTACTCTCTTTGAAAAGGATAATAATATTCTAGGAAAGTTCTTGAAAAAAATTTGATGGACAAGACAACTTTGGTGCAATGCGCACAGGTAAATTACAAGTTATTAGTATGGAGGTTGTTCTAAATTTGGTTCCTTTTCCAAGAGCTTCTGTTGACTTACATTTTTCTTTGTTTACTAAATCTATGATTTCTTCTAATCCTCTTCTGCATAAATATTCAAGGCTAAGTTATCAAGGTTTCCCATGTGTAGAATTTTATGGAGTATCATACTAAGTTTGGATTGACAAAGGTTATTTTCCTTCAGGAAGGGCATTTGAATTTTCCAAGATCAAAGCTAGGATATATTAAAAGTACAACTATATGAAATTATTGTCTGAAGATAAAACTGATTCTTAGTATTTTACAAAGTTTCAAAAGCATCCTTCTTTACTAATTCCTAAAGAAGACAAACATTTGGAACTTTATTATGCATGCACACTTTATCTCAAACTAAGATATTGGGAAGCGTGTAACAAGATATTTGAGATCAATGAAAAATTTCCAAAACATTAGTGATCATTGTGGGAAGAAATTTCAATTAGAAATATCAGCATATATGATGCATTGACAACAAGAAAGCATGCACATTGTGACACTATGAGAATAATTTCTGGAAACCTTTAAAACGTAGTTCAACCATAAAATATTTGGGTGCTATCCCCTACAAATTGTGTATATGAAATTTCTAAATCTCCTTCAAAGAATAGTGTATGACTTTAACATTTTTCAATAAACTATTTGGGTAATAAAGGCATGTTTTCTTCAATTATTCAGATGAAAGGATTAACCAACTACATGTATTGTGAGTATTGTGGTATATTATCTAGTGTTTTGGGTTATGACGTGTGGCACCTTGAGTATTGTAAGTATTGTTCTAGACTCGCACATACTTTGATGCCCATTCATGTTAATTATCTCTTAGAATTTAAAAAATAATTAATGGCTTCATACATGTATTAACAAGCAGGATTAAATTTGGGAAAATCCCAATGACAAATGGAAAAAGTAAATGTAGAGGAAATAGCATTAAATTTGGTCCAAATATATTATATTCATACTAATCAACACCACCACATCATGTAGAGTGAGAATTGAATGATTAACACATAGTCAAGTTAATGCAAAACTTGAAATTACATGTCCCATCCCTGAGACACCAACTATTTCTAAACTCTGACAAGGATAATTTAACGAGAGGCTTATTACACCACAGTTGAAAGTTTTCTTTAATTTTCTAGTTATTGTCTATTTCGAATTAGCATGGGTTGCAGAAGCCTATTTTGTTTTTTAATCTTTATATTGATTTCAAAGGTTTTAATATGTATGTAGGGTTTGTAGAAGCCTATTTTGTTTTTTAATCTTTATATTGATTTCAAAGGTTTTAATATGTATGCAGGGTTTGTAGAAGCCTATTTGTTGGTCAAGGATAAGGACCACCCGCTGGTGTTTGAGACGCTACAAACCCTAATCGAAAGCTCTCTTTCTAGAAATTGTAATTATTTTGTTTTCTTTGCAGCAGACGAGCCATGGGTGGGTAGATATAAGGAATTGACGCAGTATAAACACATTGTATATCCATGAATGAAAACACATAACAAATAACAAATTCATTTTTTATAAAATTGAAGAAGACACATTTCAACATTTATAGGGCTAATTTGTTTTAATAAAGTATTTTAATGCTATTTTAAACACTGTTTGTATTTTTCCTTGGGCCATAGCTATACTAATTGTTAATTCACGAGTGGAAAAAGTTAAATAGCCAATACAATTGTGGGACATTACAAGGAAAATAGGTGAGATGAAGTGTTTTAATGTTTTAATTTCATAAAGAACATTAAAAGTCATCATTATTCTTGCCAACAAAGTAAGAAATTTAAAGAATCACACATGATTAGCAAAGCAAAGAATTCAACAAATTACAAGAGATTGGCGATGTGGGAGCTTTACTGAATTATACAATATTTCCTTAATGAAGGGAACACTTTGAAGAATCATACAAGATTAGCTTAGAGAGCTCTTTACCGAATTAGTAATAATAATACATATAAAGAATATACTAATATATTATATAGTTTTTATTGAACAATGCAGGAATACAACGAATAATACACATTATTCTTACAATAATGGTTGGTTTCTTGAACAATTAAAGGATTGAATTTAAGGATCGAAAGTGATAAATAAAGATATTATTAAATTGTTTACCATTTATGGTCAATCCTTATTTTGGCATCTGGATCTATGCTTTGCCTACATTTACACAATCAATACATAGCCAACCTAATGTTAAAGCTTGGAATTAGTTTGGCAAGTGATTTGGATATGTTTCCCATATATATCCAATGTATTTGCTATCAAGTTTGACTTTGCACTCAAAGAAGAGGTCATGGATGTGGTGGTAACCCATTGTGTATAGCAATGTTAGCTGCTATAGCAGTTATGGGTTTCACTAACGTAACCATAAAATTCTTCCTATGTTTCCAAATTCATATGAATCTTCATTGTTCTTGATCATGCTTTCACAAATTTTTGTTTCAAATTTTGTTTTTTGACTTGTTTTTTGTCTTGTCTATTTAAAACTTGTGTAAGGGAGAGGGACTGGTGGTGGGTAGGGTGATGTTGAGCGAGGGGTCCATGTCAGCAACATTCGAGTCAGTATTTTTTTTGCACATCCCCTGACAATTCAATTGGCACCCCCCATTTTTATTGGCAAAAATTACACACATTTTTCAATGTTTTCAAAGCATTTTTCAAAAACTACCAAAAAATAGTGAAAAATGTGTCATCGATCAATTTTGGACATATGTAATACCCTTCATGGGTTGGAGCCACACCAATACTAGCTCATTACACTCCTAGTAAATGTGAATTAACTGCCTGACATTCCACTGCTGTCATTCTTAATTCCTACCACCTTGCCATGCACACCATTCGCTTAGTATTGCTTTAGCTTCATGAAAACTCCATTCATGAGAACAATTTTCACTTTCAATGGTTGCATTCATGACCAGTCCTAGTTCAGATGGACGCCAACGGTGGTGATGCCATAGGCGAGTACTAGTGATGCATTTCTCGACCATACTATGTTTTTCAACACCACATTTGGCAAAAGGAAAAAATATTTACCTTTTGGTTATGTAGGTGAGGTTGGTTCCAACCTCACACAGGCAATACCTACGCATTGCAAGTTATTTTTTCATATTTAATTGCAAGTATTTTTTGTGTAAATAGATTTAGTTTACAAGTAATAATATGCTCATTTAATGAAGCTTTTTTACAGCTTTATCATGGTTGCTTTTGTGTGTATATATATATGTATACAAATATATATATATACATATATACATATATATATATATATATGTATATATATATACATATATGTATATATATATACATATATATATATATATGTATATATATATACATATATATACATATATATATACACATATATATATATGTATATATGTATATATATATATGTATACATATATATACACATAGAAACGGCGAACAAATGTTATTTTAAAGTAATGTTGCATCTATATTATGGCCGACTGTGTGTATATGTGAGTATACAGACATATACATATGCATATATATGACCAACTGTGTATATTTGTGTATACACACATATACACACAATCGGCCATAATATAGCCCTTTCTTTTCATTTATGTACCTCTACAATTTGTATATGTATAGTGGCAGTATTTGAAGTTATTATACACTTCACTAGTAAGAGTTTCTTGTAGCTAAAATATGGCCGAATGTGTATATATAAAAATACCTACATATACATACATACATACATATATATATATATGTGTGTGTGTGTGTGTGTGTGTATGTATATATATGTGTATGTATATATATGTGTGGGTGTGTATATACACACAGTCAATTCAAATAATAACACTTTTTGCATACTACATTTTTTGTTAAGGGTTTCATGCACCTATCTTTTGGCCGACTGTGTGTATACATATACATACCATTAAAGGGTTTTTTTCCAACTGGACTATTAAGGGTTTCATGCACCTATATTTTGGCCAACTGTTTCCTCCACTGTCGTGAACCCCTCGCTCAACCATTCCTGCCCCCCATCGTCCTCTCAGCCCTGTCCATAGAAAATTGGTCTCTACTGGAATGGTCAAATTTTTGTGAATATTTCATATGCATTTATAGGATTTTCATCATCAAATTGGTAATCATTTCACTTATCTAAATTTGGTAATTATTTTAGTTCTTTAATTGACATAACATTTTAAGTGTATTAATAACATATTAATATAATATTTAACAAATTATTGTTATGATAAACATTATAATATTATGTATGTATCGTATACACACATACATACATATGGAAGCTCATATACACATACATGCATGCATATGAACTGCCATATGTATGTATGTATGTATGTATGTATGTATGTATGTATGTATGCATAGTATACACACATGCATACATATAACCATTATATGTATACTATACATACATACATACATATGGCAGTTCATATGCATGTATGTATGTAGGTCATGTAGGTACCCATACATATGGCATTCATATGTAACCTACAAACATTATTTTACTATGATGTATGTATGTATGTATGGATACCAATCATACATACATACATGCTCAGCCAAAAGATAGGTGCATGGCACCCTCAACTATGGAGTGTATGATAATGTTCCAATACTGTCAAGGCACTGCAGTATTCTCAACTATGGAGTGTATGAAAATGGTGTATGGTGGGAGCCTTTCTAGTATTCTCTAATCTAGCCAGCTCCCTTGTAGAGGCACTGCAGTAATGTTGATACCGGATGCAAACTATAATGACAAGTATAAGGATAACAAAGATTTTGCCAAGAAACTTAAGACATGACTATTATGATTCCAAAAAGCGCAGTAACTGCAAGGGCTAAACTTCCAAGCTTGTAAAGGATATCTGTGTCTACTGATTGTAATCTTCTGATTTTTCTACTCGAGGTGTAGCCCAAGCCATCCAGTAGTTGCAACTAATTTGCAAAGCTTAGAATAGAATGTGGGCTGCCAATATGATAGGAATCAAGGCACCTTTATATACTGCATTTATGAACTCGAAGTAGGCTTTCAATTTTACCCTCCCCATTTGTTGTTCTTCTTTGTGTACAATATGTTGTAATTTGTTCTCCTTAGTTCTTGGTGCTTGGTCTCTTGCAGCTTCATTGTAATGCACTTCTTCGAATTCACTTTCCAGGGCATTGCAGGATCTATTCCTAATGACGTTTTCTTGTGGAATCGTCAATTACACATTCTGTTTGACTTCCACATTATGCATCCATGACTTGTAGGGTAGTTGCAATAATAACCTTTTCGAGTTCGTGAACGTTCTTTAAAGTGTACCTTAGTCCTCTTCTCCAATCAACTCTGCATTTATCTGGTTTTCTCTCCTTTCTAAACTTAAATCTTACAGTAATCAAACCATCATTAACTCAAATATCAGAACAATATATTTAACAACGTCCTAGCTAAGAGAAAAGGCTTGAAGGGAAGCCTCCAATATTGATTTGCATCTATAAATGTGTGCCTCGAGGTAAATGGATCAAGCAGCATAATAACAGTATTCATTTTGGTGCAGAAAACAAGAGCATCCAAGGTGTCCAAACTAAAAGAAACTTCGAGAGGAAAGCAAGTCTAATCTTCCTTGTAAATAGGAAAAATCTGAACAGAGAAATTATGTTCTTCACATCTGGTAATACCAGCTGCTCAATATTTCAATTCAAAGTAGGCACCATACTACCAAAAAATCTCACAAACTTAAAACCATGGCTTCTATTTTTGCAAGAGATTTGCTCATTTTATCCCATCATAACATGGTAATGCAACCCTTGAGAATCCAAACATGAGTTAAGTGTTCTGAATAAAAGGATGGCAAGGTTAATAAGTTTGGCATTATGCATATCAACTACATTTGCTTAATAATCTACAAGGTTTCTTCAACAAATCCACTTTGAACGTGACTTGTAATCAATGCAGTTCACAAGACCACGTTTCTTTGATATAACATGTTGAATACCCTTCTCGAATTGGTGCAATATGCAACTATATCAGAATACTGGCTAGATTAGAGAATACTGTCATTATAGTTTGCATCCGGTATCAACATTACTAAGTGTATAAACGCATTCCTTGAAACGAATAACATTTTCACCCGAGGTCTGCCAAGCCTTTGATGAGGTCAGTTTCTTGAGGTAATGCATCTATGTTAGGAAATGCTCTTAACCTAATGAGAGATATTATGAGCATACATAGGATTACCCTCCTGGGTCTCATAGAGCTTGAAGAGAAGAAGTGAAGTACTACATACTTTACTTAAGTGTTTGCCAATCCTCAACCTTGTTGATGATTGAGTAGTGGAAAATTCATAGGTAGGGACTGAGATTAGGTTTGGTTCTTAAAAAATAATCAACATAACCAGTTTTAATTTTTTGTTTTGATTATTTTAATTTTATGTTTATTTATAAATAATACTATAATAATTACGTATTTTATTGAAAAATTACAATGCATAGTGAGTATGAGAGTTCATTTTTTTCATTTTTACAGGTAAATTCACAAAAAGATTTGTGTATATGGACATGGTGGAGCTAGTAGTTTGTAAAAAAAAGATTAGAAATGGAACATGTTTTAATGTATTTTGTTAAAATATATTTACAACTTATTTAGTTGACAATGGCTTTTGTACATGTCAACTCACTTTTAATGCAACAAGACATATTTTGGATTAAAAAATAACCATTTGGAATAACCTTTTATTGGGAAGGTGACAAAGATTATTTATATTATGGAAATAAGTTTATGAGCTTGCATTCACTTAACATTGGGAAGGTGGCAAATAAATATCAAGTTGCATTCACCTAATATTGAGAAGGTGGCAAAATATAGTCTACCTATTATAGAACATATTGTGAATTTTATATGAACCTGTCCTATCATATTAATAAAGATATTTGAAGTTTTTTTTGGCTCTTTTATTGCCCAAAAGTGAGCCCTAGGCTATCACATACTATACCCACCATATGTCATATGCCCACGATCGACTCCTCTCCCTTACTTAGGGTTTCCCCAAAATACCACAAATTTTTAATGCCTATTTTCATTTATTTAATGCTTTTTTTCTTAGTTTCATTTTAAAATATTCTCAATTTGTCCCATAATGTGTACACATTTCTTCAAAACTACTATGAATGTACAGCGGAAAATGGTATGATTGTTGAATGACATGAACAATAGGATAGATAAGGTTGATATTCAAACCAAAAAATGTTATGATTGTCAAACGATATGAATAGCAAGAGATAAGACTGACATTAGAAATGACAACAAATGGAATGAAGGGAACCTAAAATTGTTCCAACCATGATAAAGAGAGAAAACAAGAGCCAAATTGACGAAGGATTCAATTGTCTTTTGGCTATTTTTCGAAAGAGAAGAGGCCTGGGGTTATCCAACAGTTCCTTGATATTTGTAGATATATTTGTTTATTATGAATAGATTGAAGTAGCTATTGTAGGGAGATGGGTCTGCTTTGGTAGGGTTTCATAATATATATTTCTTGCAAACTCTGCCCTTTTTTCTCATCAACTTCCAACTCTCCCATTTTTTCTCATCAACATTGTTGAAAGCACAATCTTGAGGTAAGTCCCTTGCCATGGTTTCAATGAGTTTTTTGTGGGAATTTGTAAACGACGAATCATTTTTTGTTATGTTTTATTTCATTTAAAAATAATTATGTTGTTATCTATTAAATGAAGGCAATGGTTCTGTGGTTTTATCTATGGCCGTTTTTGGCTCTTTATAAAATTAAATAGTTACTCCTTGCTCTTGCACGGGAGCATTTTACTATATGTTTTGGCTTATGTTATATTTCTAATAAAACCAGTAATCAAATGAGGGGATGGGAACGTAGATGTGATAGATATAGCAACCAATCCGGATCCCCAATCATAAAACTAATCTACATTTTGGGATTTTTGTATTCTTATTTTTGTTATTTGACAGACATATTGGTAGGTATTTGACAAGAAATTTCATAGAAATTTCTTGTTATTTGAGACAAAGTTTGAGATAATCATCAATAAATACTTCTCAACAGATGTTCTTTATAGAATGTGTCCTTGTAAGTCCTTTAGTAGATCTGTTAACATGCAATAATTTTGAGAATGACCCACTTCTTGTTCTTTTGTGTTGTTATCTTTTTCATGGTGGGGTTGCAAACATATGCATTTGCAGCTCAACTATTGCAGTGCTATTTCACTAATTTTTATTTTTGTGATGTGAGGACTTGTTTGACATATGGGCTATAACCAAAGAATGTTTTTTGTGTGTAGTTCTTGGCTCCATTGCATATCGGGATTCATGTTTCCATGATACAGTTCGCTACAATCCCTATCACACGAATTGGCATCAACTCTGTAGACACCTCTAAATGTACTTATCTTGATCTAATTTTTTTGTATGATTACACAATAACTATTATTTAGTAGTCCATTGTTGTTAACTAGAATAAGATAACATGCTTCGAATTCTACCCTATGCATTTGTATATGATAATATAG
Organism: Sequoia sempervirens; assembly: GCA_007258455.2. Lineage (NCBI taxonomy): Eukaryota > Viridiplantae > Streptophyta > Pinopsida > Cupressales > Cupressaceae > Sequoia > Sequoia sempervirens. The sequence continues at coordinate 17,541 of VDFB02032939.1, forward strand.
GCCATATAATGAGGAGGATAGATAGATGTCATTTTGTGGGTAGTACTCTTGAGAGCTATTGAAGTTAGCTACATAAATATAACAGTATTGGGTCCTATCCTAAAGAAGTATATTCATTAGGTGAACTACAAATCTTAGGGAGTCTCAACCTAGTAACATGGCAATGCATTTAGGAGTTGTGATGTTGAAGAAAGAAAGTAAAATAGGAGTAGGATGAGAATATTTTATACTAGGAAATAATCAGAGAACGGGGATTGGATAAACAAAGAAGTATGCAATTTATGAATACAGAGGGATGAAAACCTGTTTTATTATCAAACTTCCTTTTGATTGTAACTTTTGTTATATCGGTAAGAGTCTATTAGTGATAATTTGTGCACAGATCTAAAAAAGCTACATCTAATATCTTTATTCTTGTGGATCAATGCTTTATTGACTTACTGATTGTTTTTTGGACAGAAGGTCACATAGTCAGCTCAGTTAAAAAATAGACAATAGTGAATGCTACATCACATAAACTGGACACTTTCAAACACTAATACTGGCAAAGCAAAGAAGCAGAGTGAATAAACCAACAATCACAAAGATATAAACCAAGCACAGTGAACACACCAAAAACTGTATGCAATCAACCTGAAATATTAGACAAGAAGGGGTCTCCTTATAAAGAAGAAATATCCAAGCATGAGGTGTTGAAGTGTATAGACACCTCTCTAGTCTATAGACTAGTTGGGCAGCTCATGAGGAAAATATCTAGTCTATGCCAATTATTCATACAACAATGAATGCCTAAGTAGGCTTAGGTCAACCTGTGTATATGTAATCCATTAATGAATACACTGACACCCCCCCTTAAGCATAAATTAGGTGGGCATGGATAAAATGGGTCCTGGCTACTAGCCTGGTGAGGTACCCATGTACAATGCAATCTCTCTAAAAAAACAAAGTAAGATAGAAAACCCAGTGGGAAAAAACTATTCTCCAAAAAGAGAGAAGATGTGGAGAAGACTAGAAATCCCCCCCAAGGATGTTGATGATGTTGATATAGATAGCACACCAAGAAGAGATCATAGATGAATGAACTTGCTCTTAGTGAAGGGTTTGGTGAAGATGTCAACAACCTGCTCTGAAGACTGGCAAAAGACTAAGTTGATGATTTGACCATGAATCAACTCTCGAATATAATGCATATGGATCTCTATGTGTTTAGTTCTTTGATGCTGAACCAGATTCCTGCATATCTGAATAGTACTTTAGTTGTCACAATAGATGACTAAAGGTTGCCTGAAAGGAGTACCAAACTCAAAAAAAATACCTTGAAGCCATATAGCCTTTGTAGTTGAGTTAATAGCCCCCTAAACTCTGCCTCTGTGGATGATATAGCAATAGCATTTTGCTTCTTGCTAGACCAACTGATAGGACCTAAACCAAGTAAAAAGCTATAACCTAAAGTGGACTTATGATGCTCAATGTCACTAGCACAATTTGAATCTGTATAATCAACCAAGTCAAGTGATGCACCAACTCAGTAGTGAATCCCAAACCCATGAGTACCGTGAAGATAGTGAAGGATCCTCTTAGCTTCTTTCCAATGTAGCTCATGAGGTTTCTACATGAATCTCGAAACCATGCCTACTGCATAGGCAACGTCTGGCCTGGTATGAGTCAAGTATATAAGACTACCAACAAGTTGATACAATGTAGCATCAACCAATGGTATAGTACGGGAAGTCTCAAGCTTGACTCTAGAAAGAAATGGAGTCTGAGATGGTTTGCAAGTAGTCATATGAAACTGTGCAAGTAGATCAAGAGTATACTTGGGTTGTGCAAGAGTAATCCCTAAAGTTGACTGTGAAATCTTGATTCCAAGGAAGTAGTGCAATAAACCCAAGTTTTTCATGTCAAATCTATACTGAAGTGATTTCTTCACTACTACAATGGCAGATGAAGTACTCCTAGTAATAAAAAGATCATCAACATATAGAACTAGTATCAAAAGTGAATCATCCTACCATAGTAGATACACATTAGGATCAAAATGGCATCTAGTAAAACCTGAAGATAGGAGGTAGGATTCCATCTTGGCATACCAAGCTCTAGGAGCTTGTTTAAGGCCATAGAGAGATTTCTTAAGTCTACAAACTAAGGATGAATCCTGAACAAAACCTGGTGGTTGTTCCATGTAGATTTCCTCCTTAAGGTCTCCACGAAGAAAAGCACTCTTCACATCTATTTGATGTACATTCCATCCATGTGATGCGGCTATAGCAAGTGTGAGTCTGATGGAATTCATCTTAGCAACCGGTGCAAAGGTTTTTGTATAGTTAATGCCTGCAACTTGTGAAAAAACTTTGGCTACCAATCGTGCTTTGTACTTATCAACTAATCCATTTGCTGCAAATTTATTTCAATATATCCACCTACATCAAACTATCTTCCTTCCCTTAGGAAGTGAATTCAAATCCCAAGTGTGATTTCTAATCAAGGAATCACATTCCTCATCCATAGAAATATCCCACTCTGGTATGCCTGATGCCTCTTTGAATGTTTGTGGATGATTAACTAGAGCAAATAAGGCATGTGGCCCCCCTGAAAATCTATTTGAATCAGTCTATCATCTGATGAATCATGTACCCCTATATTTTTCCTATGTATAGTGTAAGATGTGGGTGAGTCTAGTGCAAATATATCAACTTCTAATGCAATCCCTGAACTAGATGAAGATGAACCCTCATCACTGTGAGCACTAGAAGAAGAAGATACTACACTAGGAATCTGCTAAGAATGATCTGAATCATCAGTACTATAATTAGGATCTGAAGAGTCCATAATATGTTGAGAAGTGTCAAGTATAGTTTCAAGAGATGTTTCTTGAAACTTAACACTTCTCTTAATAAACAACTCATGTGTGGTAGGGTGGAGTAGGCGATAGCATTTTACACCATCTGGCTATCCCACAAAGATGCAAGGTTTGGATTGTGGATCCATAGCCTTGCGTTGCTCTTTTGGAATGTGTGCCATGGCATGCGAGCCAAAAACTCTGAAATGATCAACTATAGGTTTCCATCCTTTCCAAGCTTCAAAGGGAGTGATACCCCTTAAGGCTTTATGTGGAACTCTATTGTGTATGTAACATGCACAGTTGATTTCTTCTGCCCAATATGATGGTGTGAGGCCCTTAGAGTGAATCATACAATTAGCCATCTCTTTTAAAGATCTATTTTTTCATTCTGCAACACCATTTTGTTGTGGGGTATAAGGAATTGTGTGTTGCAGATCTATCCCCTTTGATATACAAAACTGCTCAAAACTATTGTTAACATATTCTCTCCCATTATCTATTTGAAGAACCTTGATGACATTCCCTGATTGTTTTTTGACAAGAGCTTTGAAATCTTGAACAGACTCAAAAACTTCTAATTTTTTCCTAGGAAAGTAGACCATGTAAAACATGAGAAATCATCAATGAAGGTGGAACATATCTAGCCTTTGTAAAACATGGATGGGGAAAAGCCCCTGAAACATCACTATGAACAAGTTCTAAAACTTGTGTTGCCCTCCATGATTTACCTTTGTCAAATTTTGCTTTTGGATGCTTTCCAAGTGCACAACCTTCACAAAGACCTTTAGAAAATTTAATCTTAGGTAATCCCTTAACCATATTCTGTTGACATAGTTGTTCAAGATAGTGGTAGGTAAGATGACCAAACCACTCATGCCATAGTTTGCTAACTTCATCTGAATGAGTTAGTAATGCTTTGGGAGAAATATCTGTGGAAAAATTGGAGAAGGTATATAATCTAGATTGGTGATTTGCCTCTCCTATTGCTACCAAATTGTTGCTTTGTAATTCTCTTATCTCAACTGAATCTAGAGATAAATGTACTCTCATTCCCTTCCCTAAATGAGTTATTTGATACACTGAAAGGAGATTAGTTGAGAGCGAAGGTACACTTAGAACATTGGAAAATGTTCCTCCTTCAACTTCAACAGACCCTCTCCCTTTTACCAATGTTGGAGTATCATCGCCTAAGGTGATTGTGGACATACTTGATGGTTCTAAGGATGAAAAGACAACCTATGAAAAACCCATATGGTGTTAAGCACCAAAGTCTAGAATCCATGATGGAGATAGAGATGCTTTAGCAACTACGGCTTTTCCCTTTGATTTCTCTTTGTCCTTAGTATTATCTTGATTTGATGAAGATCCTTGATAGAATCAGGTAGCCCTATATTATTCTTTTTGAGAATTTGTTGTAGAAATTCAATTTTTTTCTTCATGCAGTGATGTTCATCATGTCCAAGATTTTTACAAAAGGTGCACATGCAACTCTCTTTTTACCTTGAGATTCCTTTTTGGAGTTGTCAATTTTTCTTTCTTTCTTAACTTCCTTTTTAGTGTTCTTCTTCTCCCCTTTTGAAGTTTGATGTGTTTCATTCCCTGCAAGTAGGGCTTGAGGTTTAGTAGACTTCAAATTACCCATTTGAATTAAATTTTATTGCTCCCTTGTGAGGTCAGCAATAAAGTTATCAAGTGTGGGCATTGACCATGAGGCTCCAAGAGCCCTTTTAGCAGAGTAGAAAGTCGATACAAACATATAAAATTCTTGACCTAGCTTGAAAAGTAAAGAAAGGATTAATTGATCCCCTTTCTTGTCAATTCCACAATTTTTTAAGTACAACTTCAAGGATTTAAACTTAGTAAAACAGTCTTGTAAAGTTTAAAATTTCCTAGGACTAAGACCTAAGATTTTATTTTCCAACTCATGTCTTCTAAGTTCATCTATTTTCCCAAAAAAAATTCAAGGCCTTCCCAAACTTGGTTGGGTGTTTTCAAGTTCTCAACATGGAACAACAATTCAGGAGATAAATTTAAGCGTAGAAAGCCAAATGCTTGATCACACTTATTGAAAAACTTTTATGTCTTTAGCTACATTAGGTTCTTTTTGTGTTCCCATAGTTACCCTATATAATCCTTTGTTCTTAAGTACAAGAATTACTTTCATCTTCGAATCATGATAATTGAAAGGTGTTAAGGGAACTATAATAACATTAGATTCTATACTGCTTTGAATAAGATAGTTGTTTATAGAAATGCGGAAAAGAAAAGATAGAAATGCATGTAGAAGTGAAATTAAAATGCAATACACATAAGCACTTCTTGAGGAAGTGTGAAAAAGAACCACACACAACACCCCCCTTGATTATTCCCCCCCCCAATTTGGCACTTTATAGAAGAAGTGCTTGTAATTGACCCAAAAAAGACACAAACATGCACTTTATAAGATGAGTGTGATTTTGTGCTCCATGGATTCATGGTGAAAAAAAATGCACTTTTGCAAAAAAGAACTCAAATCTTGAGGTATAGTGCAAAAGTTTGAAATTTTCACCATTTACAAAATATTAATCCTTCTTGAAAAATACAATTTCTAATTTTATTTTTTTTAAATATTGCAAAAAAAAAATCAGAATAGAAGGGAAAAAATGAAAATTTTAAGCTCCTTTATACAAGAAAGAACAAGGGACCTTTTTTATGCTAAAAAAAAAGCACTGCATCCAAGAAATCTGCATGGAAAAGAAAACTCACGTCCTACTATAAGAGAGTAATCTAGTAAGTGAGAGTTGAGTGGCAAGAACTTTGACCAGGTCAATCTGCTAGAGGAGACACCTGCCAATGCAACACATCAGAGATTTGATGCAAAAGTGTGTCGCCTCCAAGACTCCAAGATGAGAGTTGAGTGGTTGGGTTCCTTGCGAAATAGATCAGGCTGATATTTAGTTTCTACATGCAGGTGGGCATGTGATCTCTGTAGTGTAGGTTGGAGTAAAATTCTACCACTCACCAACAAAATGTGTAGCAAACTAGAACTTCCCATGCCGCCCAAAATCAAGGAAAATATTGCACACCAAAAACAACACACATATTGCACGCCTAGGCATAAAATGCATCTTTTATTCTTGAATCTCCCCAGCTCCACCTTTACGGCTTGCAAAAAACCTAGAATAAAGGTATCCACTCGTGGCAGGAATAGGGGTCTCTGTCTAAGAATAAACTGCACCCATAAGGAAACTTCTTTCCTGCTGAAAATAGTGCCTCCCTTCTTGCCTCCACCTCAGGCCTCCTTCAAATAGAAACACACCTCAAGAGTAGACCTGATTGATGTGTCAGACACAAGAATGCAAAAAAGAAAACAATGAACAACTATTAAGAAGGAAACGTGTCCTCAATAAAGATATTCGTTGACTAAGCAAATAATTCTACCTCCTGAAACCCTTGAAGTGACCTGCAAAAAATTAGGGGAGGTGAAAACTCATTAAACAAACAAAACTCAATTTGATAGTTCACCTTATGGCCTAATGATATCTCAGGCGGCTTTGATACCATGAAGAAACCAGCAATCACAAAGATATAAACCAAGCACAGTGAACTCACCAAAAATTGTATGCAATCAACTTGAAATATTAGACAAATAGGGGTCTCCTTATAAAGGAGAAATATCCAAGCATGAGGTGTTGAAGTGTATAGACACCTCTCTAGTCTATAGACTAGCTGGGCAACTCATGAGGAAAATATCTAGTCTATTCCAATGAGTCATACAACAATGAATGCCTAAGTAGGCTTAGATTAGCCTATGTGTATGCAAGCCATTAATGAATACACTGACACAAAGAATGAAAATAGAAGCTCTTTGGGCATCAGATATTCCTAAACAAAAATACTTATAAACAATACTTAAAACTATCACAATAAACAAAAAGAGAAATAGGATGCACCTCTTGTAACAATTATTCAGCATGCTCAAGTATTGCAACTCACACTGGTCACAATGATTCAACTTGCTCAAACACTATAACTCACACCACTTTCTACTCACTCACAACCCTTTTTTTCAATTTTCACCTATTTAAAAAGCCTTCTTCGTGTCTATAAAAATATACATAGATACATCCAACAACAGTCTGCACGTTATAATGATTATAGATCCCACATTCAATTATGCACACTCTCACTGCCCGTAGTCAACTTGAACAGTGTAAGAGAATCCATTTTAAAATCTAAAAGAATATTATGTAAACTTTATGTCTTTTCATATTTATATTAATATAGAAATCAATAAAGTAAAACTATGTGTCAGCTATTAACCAAAATAATTGAAGAAAAATGGTTTTTGAATATTAAAATAAATATGAACACTAGAAAATATAGGTTACAAAATTTAATTATTGCATTCAATTAGTTGTTTTTTGCCAAACTATTAAAATAGATGAATGCATTAGTATACCTGCCTACAACAGGATCTAATAATATAGCTACTAACACAAGTTAAAAGTAATTCCAACATAGATGTGATATCACCATTATTACGTTAATATCAATTTAAATGGATATGTTAGTATTGACATGGGCACTAATAAAATTATTGTTTTAAATAGATTTAAGTGTGTCATGATTATCTCTCATAATAAAGTTCATATTTAAAATTTATCGTGGTTAGAAAAAGGAGGGTGAATTTAATAAAATATTAGTATGTGGCATTTGCATCCAAAAATCTACCATCGGTGTTATAGTTATCGCAATAATTAAGTTATACATATAATAGGATCCGTAGTTATAGTCTATCCTTGTTAATAAGATTATTTTGTAAATACTATATTTTGTAGGTAGTATTAAATCAAAATGACTTAACTTTTACAAAACAAAGGGAACTTTTATTATTATTATATAGCAATAATATCATCATGAAATAGATAATAACGACATTAGTAAGGGTAAATTAGTAAATTTCTAATACAAAGAGGATAGTATAGCATCAAGATGCAATTAACTAATGTTATTTTAGTAAAATCATTTTATCAATAACACTATTGCTAGTTGATTTAATAATAATAAAATTACTACTATAATTCGTAAGTAAATATTACAGTTATTTAGGTCAATAATGTCACTGTAATCAATGTTAAGTAAAAAGTAAAAGTAATAGTATTTTGAAAAAAATCGTTAATGCTGATGTTACCCCTCCTAATGGTAATCGATAACATCAATACGTATCGGGTTGAAGCAATTTCATCAAGAAAAATTTAAGAATTTCTAACCATAACAAAATTATCACATTTGGACCTTCGAGCATTAACCTTAGACCAACTTTAACCTAACCTTGAATGACTTCACATTTGGAGCCAACCTAACCTCTTCTAAGGTTGCATGCAACAAACTTCACGCACCCGACCTCTCTCTCACTTCCTCACCTCACTCTCAAGTGGCGTGTCAATGGTGGATTTGTATGAGTAACTTCACTCGAAGGGTGTAGGGTTTTAACACGCACGTATGTAGTTAACAATTGTTAGCGTTTTTATAGCATTGTTCAAAAAAAAATTGTTAGTAGCATTTTTTCCCTATTGTAAATTATGGGCATTACAAATTTTTAGTACCTTGTGCTTCAAACCCATACATCATTTAGTGTCATGCATGGATATATTTAGAATGCTTTGTATTCATAACTCTAAGATAGAAGAAGAAATATTTATAACAACCAAACAAGAGAGAGTAATAATATTTGGTACCAATAATCAAATTACAATAAAGAGTAGTGAGTTATATAATCTAGTGAAGTGACAATTGTATTTTAGTTTGAATGATATGGATTTGAAAGAGGAAGGATCAAGAGATAGATCAACAACATCAAGTTTTTCCTTGTTAAAGTTATTATTATAATTATTTTTTCTTAAGGGTGGTTTGTACTTCACTTAGAAGGAAAATAAGTAGATGTAGGAGCAAAAGAAGTAATAGAATTAGAAGAGGAATACAATGATAGATAATAATATAAATAGTAAACATTTTCTAACTTTGTCTCGTAATCTCTCCAACTAGCACATTAGTCTACAAAAAATGCATAGTGTTGGGAAAATACACGATTATCTTGAAACACTAGTAAGTTTTTCATAAATACTTTTTAAATTTTGATATTAATTGTGTGATAGTACATTTAGGATAAGATGTTTTGAAACCATAGTGAAAATCATTTACTATGTTTCATTGAATATTTTTTGTAATAAACTAATTATATAAAATTAAAACTATAAGAAAAATTATGTTTTGAATTGACATATGAATACTTAACCAAGTTCATTGAAGATTAGGATGGAGCTATGAGGTAAACACTAAAACCAATCAAGTGCATGGTATTTGAGTGTGAGAATGGAATGCTTAGAAATAATATGATCATCTTGTATGATCTCAATATATATGGCATTAAATTGTGCATGCATAATTAGATTCCCTTTTCCATTATACATTGAAAAAAAAGGAGCAAGGGCCATAGGATGCAATAGTTAGATAAGACGAGATCATGATGCAATTCAATAATAACCCTTCAATAATTTATAGGGATGGCATCCAGCTTCTACTACATAGTCCTAAAAAGGTGTAAAACACAAGAAATTGAAGGGGATTACAATGAAAGTCCACGAAGAATTTATAGGGAGAGAATCTAAATTCTACTACATGGTCCTAAAAAGGTGTAAAATTTTTCCTACCAACACATTATGAAAAAAATAAATTATTATAGGGTTGTAGAGAGTGGGAATTGATGGAGTGAGATAAATTCTTATAGCTAGAAAAGTTAGTTGATAGGACTCATTGTAATTTTATAAAGGATACCACTTTAAGTGTTTTAAGACTAGATAGACAAGTCAACATGAAATTAAAAAAATACATAAGTGTGGTGTAATATATAGACTTGGGGTATAAACAAGGGGTTCAAATGTTTATTGCAATATTCCAAATAATACAAGCTTCCATAGATGTTCAAAAGAAAGATAAAAAGTTATAGTATAAGCATTACAACACATACAAGACTGAGCAATCATTTAAGAAGCATGGGTATTCTTAAAGAGGTACCACACAAGGCCATCATACAACTGCATAGGGTAAAAGATCATGTATTTAGGATCAAAATTAGAGAAACAAATTTATTTTGGATTTCAAGAAATGGGTCCCTAGTTCCTAGAAAATGGGGGCATATTGTGTAAGCCACAATAAAAAAATAAGTATTATGGAAAGTTGAACTAGATTTGGTCCATGAAATGGGATAAATCTATAACTCAAGGTGATGAAGCAGTAACCTTGTTTAAATAAATAAAATAATTAATATTAATAATGATTAAATATTTTTATTTGATATAAGTATTAATAAAATAATTTTAATTTTAAATTAAAATAAATAAAAATTAAATTAAATTATTATTTTAATAAATTAATTAATCAAAAATAATTTTACATAATTTAGTATTTGCTATACAAATTTAAATAGAGGAAATAGGATAAATAAATTAGATGACGCATACTTAGTAAAATGAAAACATAAATTATATTTGAATTCTTTATTGATTATTTTAAATTTAGATTTACTTCAATAATATATTTGAATAAAAGCACTTTGATTTTGTATAATTAGAACTTTAAAATAAGTGATTTTTTAGAAAGTGGATCTTAATGTTGTTAGCATCCCCTTATGAGTCTCTTGTATCATTAAATCTTTTGTTTATATCCTTGTTATATTCTACAAGTGACTATTTTATTTTTATGTGTACTTTTGTCTGGTGGATGGGATGTATTCCTATATTTTATGTTTGTAAGTTAATAGAGGTGAATATATGTGAAAGTAAGAGATATGGGCTAAAATTTTAAGAATTCATGTAACATGGGATGTATGATATTTTTTTATGAGTTTTTTTATTATGATTAAAATGCAAGGCATTGAAAATAGATACTTTTAAATTATGAGATGTGAGTAGTGTTCATTTGGAAATATTGTATAGACTTGTGTAGAGTTAGTTAGTTTTACTTGATTGTATTTGATGCATTCTCTTATGTATTATAGGTGAGTATGGATGAGTATGTTGGAAGATTGAAATCACTGAGAGGGGGGAGTGAATTAGTGATTTATGAAAGTCACAAATTTTTAAACTTTGAAACCAGAATACCAAACGACTATTGAAGAATAGACTACACATGAACTCAGATAATACTATATGTATTACAAATTAGATAAACATTTCATTAACAGAGACTGGCTTGATAAATTTTGCACATATATCAGAGCTTGTAACTAAACCATTTATGCAAGATGCTTTGATTTAAAGAAAGGGAAGAAATGAATGACTGATATCAACAATTTTTATGCAACTCAAGCAAATGAACCAATCACACATAGAGACATCACATAACACTAGAATTTGTCTTGAGTGGAAAAACCCTCTTGGGGAATAAAAAACCACTCAAAAAATATTTGCTTTATTCACTTAGAGCACCAACTCTTTCACATTCAAGAGCACCAACTCCACAAAATATAGGAGCACCAACTCCACAAGTTTAGGAGTACCAACTCCACAAAACTCAGAAGCACCAACTTCATGAGATATAGGAGCACCAACTCCTTTACAATGCAACACAATTACAATATTCTATTAGAACCCTAGAAGTACAATTTTTAGTCCTAGAATTTCAATAGAAGATTACAAAATTTTCAATAAGCACATTGAAGAATGTTGTATGAGAATGACAACATCTTCTTTTAGCACAATAATCTAAGTGTCAATATAAATATTTTCAAAGCAATACAACTTTTGGTCTGAATATCTGAAACATTATATTCCCCTTTTTCAAGTAACCCATGAAAATGCCTGAAGATAATATTTTAAAGGCACTGTGAATAACAACCTTTGAAAGCAGTTTATGTAACTATAAACCAACTTGGGTTAGAGTTAAATGGATAGTCCTTCTTCAAAAACAAAACCTTTCAGAAAGACAAATATCACCACCAAGAAATTATTCAGTTACAGTTGAATCTTGTTATCCAAAAACCCTAATGGGTTTAAATCATAATCATCAAAAGATTATTTAACAAAAATCTTAACAATAGCATTTGTCAAATCAATTTTATTTTCTAAAAACCTGTTTGATCAAAGCCCATAAATAATAGAAATGATTTGCCTGTTTATGATGAAAAATCAACTTGAAAGAATACCTCAAAAATTGTCAAATGGTTCTGTAACTACCTAGCTAAAAGACCTTCATTGACAAGCTCTATTGCTTCTCTTTCCAACTTTCACAGTCGACACTCAACCTTCTTTCCAACTTCCACAACATGCTAATATATTCGACAAGTTCAATATTACATATTCTGCAAACAAACAAAATGTCCATGGTGGCTAGGGTTCTATTCAAAATGTCCTTTACCCTAGTTTTTCCTTTTCTTCAAGTCTTTCGAAGACTTTACACAAAAACACAATCATTTGAAATCCGCAACCTTTTCGATCAAATAATAATTCTGCTAAAAGTGTCGACATCATAATACCAAGCACCATTACACTAAGTCAAATATAGCTACCAATATCATGACCACTGCAATGATCAATATCACATGTTTAATGTGATCCAAACTTAGCACCGAAAAATGCCTTTACCCAAGCTTTAAAAAGAAGCTTTTAATCTTTAGTGTACCCAACTGATTTGACTTGCCTCATGATCTAGTATACCCGACAAGGGCTCTTTTTGCTATGTTTAATAAAAGTCTCATTTCTTTGAAGTGCCTGACACCATTTATGGTGTAGAGGATAGATATTTCAATATCCTTAACATAAGACATATCAGCAATGAGATCCTTCAAAAACATATACCAATGTTACATATACAATGAAATACAAGTTGTCTGAAGTCATGTGACTTTCTATGCTTTATGGCACCATGAATTAATGTCTTGAAGACCCCTTTAGAAAAATAATCAATGAAGAGAGAATATAGAAGTGACTTAAACTTGTAATCTGCATTCCTATGCAAACTTCTTGTAAACATATATGTTTTGTGCAAACATAAGATATGCCATTCATATCACATTTGAACTATCAACCCAAGTGAAAACAAAATGCACAAATGTATAAACAAGTGTATACCTCAAAAAGAACCCGCCAGTATATATGTCAGCCAGGGTATGTATGCCATTGTGCATAGTGTCTAAGATGCATGTTCAATAAGCAAATGTCATCATGTAAAGAATAAACCTGACTTGTAGCACCTTGTCAAAATGAATTATAAACACTATCAGTATCAACATGTATCAAGATTATCAATATGTATCAAGAGCCTGTCAAAGTGATAAGATGTCAGCAACACTGTTAGAATCAACATGTATCAAGATTATCAATATGTATCAAGAGCATGTCAAAGTGATAATATGTCAACAACAACTTGAATCATGCAACAACCAAAAACTAGAACTGCATGTGAAAGCCAAAAACTGAGCCAAATAAATCAACTGTGTAAAGAATCATATGCCACCAAGATCAAACCATCACAACTATGTAAACATCATGTATCATGTATTACCCAAGCTATATTTTTGTCATCAAGGACAAACAAAACACAATAAACAATTGAAAGCCAACATAGTGTTGTAAAGGGTTGTGAGGTTTGGATACTTGATTTTTGTATATTATGATAGAAATTTATAATGTGGGTATGCCTTGGAAACTTGGTTTGATTGATTGATGTGTATTATTTATCAATATACATAACCATAAATATGAATATGTAAAAAATATAAGAAAATCACAATGTATTGTTACCAATTGCTTCATATGCATTGGGTTACTTGTTTATCCACTTCAATACAAATCAATGTTTGGCGGGGATAGAGTTATTTCAATGTGTGGATCTATATCACATTCCCCATATGCAATTGGAGTGCTCAAGGGAGTTGGAGAGATTGGACAACATTTTGGTGGACACTTAGATATTTTATATTGGATATTGCATCTTTGGATTTTGATATTTCAACCATGTCCATATTATATGTAAAATATTTGAGGCATATAGCCTACACAATTATATAGTTTTTAGGGATGTAATATTGATTTCAATTGTGTTGAGAGTTATTGTCCTCTTGGAACTTTTACTTATTGAAAAAGTGAGATCAATGTAATATTGTACTTGACTTGTAATGAAAGATATAGAAATATATTATGAGTTGTTATTTGTAATTGTTGTAGTTTCGTAAATTGCATACCCATGCAAGCCCCTAGGGTGTTAGTTGGTCGAGTCGTTGAAATACATGAATGATCAATGCAAGTTCAAACTTCAACTCACCCAGCCATGCACATTGTGGGGTAGGCACTAGGAAATTGTGTATCCCAAAGGTGGATTAGTCTCACCTAGTAACCAAAACTTAAGAGAAGTTTGACTGGTAGCGGGGACACCACCTCTGAGATATCAAAAAAAAATTGCACACCCTTGCAATTTCACAATAGACTACACCTTCTCTTTATCCTTTTGATATAAATAGTTTAATTTCAATATATACACACTTGAATGATGCATTCATGTTAATATCATGATATTCCTATTCTTTTGTGTCTAATTTTTTTTGAATGAAATCATTTTGTACGGATGACTATGCAACATGCTAACATCCTACATTTTTTTTATTACAATGGTCGTTGGAGCATTACACTCCCACATATTTTTCAAATTTAATGACCCTACATGCAATCACATCGAAAAAAATAACTTGACTCACTCTACATGAGGATTCTATAGGGTTTTCACTCTATCTATCTCACTCTCATGCATACTCTTTTGAAGGAAACTCTTTAAAGTAGCAATTTCATTGCCTGCCATAAGAAAAACACTCTTGAAGTAACAAGTCATTTTTAAGTATTCTTTGGAGCTTCAAGGTGGCTTTGTTCTTAATTTCCATTTTATATTTCTTCTCATATTATCACTTAAATGCATTAGGTGTTAATATCTCATTATTAATCTGTTTGTATCTTTTCCATAACAATTTTCATTACATCTTTCATATATTTTTCAATTTGCATATTAAAAATCCTAGCTATCATGGAGGTAGAAATACCAAAATGAGGGTTTGACTAAGGCAAGCACCTAAACAACCAAAAAAAAATTCTTGTATGTGTGTAAGTTTTTTATTAAAGAAGAAGCAAAATTTTGGTTCTATCTTTCTACATATTTATTTTTATTTAGTTTTATCTTTATATTTTGGTTCTGTCATTTCAATAGATTAATCATGCTATCATTTTCACTATTTTAGTATTTCTCGTACCATTTAAATTTGGTATTTTCATCACTATGTGTGTAGGAATTTATTTTGTGTAATTTGTACTTTTGGTGTCGCTTTTGTATTGGATGACAGTGTGTCACAAGGATATCCACATTGGTCATTGGTGTTTGAGGCCAAGACTCCCTACAACTCATATAATCATCTTTGAACATGCACTTTTTGTTTATGTTGAAATTTAGTTGTAATTATTTTTGTAGGTACATTTATCTTCACCAGTTTGTAATAATTCACTATTTGGATTTGTAATAGGCTACTTTATATTTTACTTTCTATTTCAAGCATTATAAATAGGATAATTTGAACAACTCTCAAGACTATCGATTCATCCTAATGTATGTGTGAATAATTAACCTCAAAATTTTGGTGTAATTTTTGTAGGTTTCATTTTTCATACACTTCATTTTTGTGAACCCAACATTTGTGCACTTTAAACCTTTTTGCATACCAAAAACAAAAAAAACACTAAAATATATAAACTTAAAACAAAAATTTCTTCTCTCGCTATTTGAAGAATGTTAGGTTATGAGTTTTATGACCCAATCTCTTTCTTCTGGTAACATAATAAGAATAATCCTCCACACATTTCATATGCAACAACCAAAACAATTTTCAACACCTATTCAAACAACTCCTAATTTCTCAAAAGAGCAATACACTTTTGAGATGTTGCAATCTCCACCCACAATCACTCTTGATCTTAGTTCCCCATCTTGATCTTCCCTTCATTGATTGGGAGTTTCAATCACAAGTTTTCATTGAAGGTTCCAATTACACAAATTCAAACACTAGATTAAAATTTTTATAGCTTTCAAACATTTGTAGACATCAATAACCTTCTCGAAGTAATACCTCTTTTAGATATTATTCAAGCTATGCTTGTCTCAAACCCTCAATCAGTTGAATTTATTAGAGGATTGGTGTACATCATTCACAAGAATGTCCCATCCTAAACTTTTTTAGTTTCAAACACAATAGATTCACAATCTAATGCTAGTAGCTACCATGCACATGGTGACCACTACACCTATGACCATGGTAGCTTCTCTTATTGCTATGTTTTTCTTGTATTTTTTTTGGAATAACTCTTAGCACCTATCAGCCTATAGGTTCTACCACATTTAGATCCATCACCCTACAAAAATCCACTATACATACACATTTTGTTGATCCCATGCTTAATCAACTCATCTGGAACATTGGTCAATTGCAAAATCAACTTGTCACCTTAACAAGCATTTCATCTCAACCCTTAAATGATCCTTTTTATAGATGTATTCCAATTTCATTAAAACCATTCTCACTACCCCTCCACAAGTAGGTTTTAAGATTCTAAGGTTCAGAAAGTATAATGATAAGGGAAACCATCAAACTCATGTCTTTGCTTTCACTACTTTATGTAGTGATTTCTTATTCTATGATGCTTTGTTAGAAAATCTATTCCCATTTTCATTTAAAGGTACTATGTTGGATTGTTTTTTCTCACTTTCTAACAACTCTATTCATACTTTTGAACAATTAATAAACCAATTTCTCCATCACTTTCAATAAAACATTGGAAGTTGCAATTCATTTTCCCTAAGCTCGTCCACTACAAGCAGGGACCTACTATGAAGGTGACTAATTTTACCTTTTGATACCACTCTTTGTTTTCACAATTTTGTTATGCACTCCCTTATTTTGATGCACAATGAGTGTTCATCAATAACTTGCAACCAACACTATGTGACAAGATTATGTTAATGAAATATGTAGTGCCCCTCCATGATTGGCCCTTTCATGATGTGTGATAAATTTTGATTTGGGTTGTTTGATTTAAATTTTGTTTTAATAATGTTGCTTTGATTATTCAAGGTATTAATTGAATTATTAATTAACAAGCATTTTGGTAATTAAATATAAATGTGTGTGTATATATATATTGATGATTATGGTTTGTAATAAATTAAATTGTGCAATATAATATTAAATGAAATAAAATAAACTAAAAGTGTGAGAAACATGATAAGATAAAATAGAATATTAAAATGGAATGTTGTAATTATTTGACAGTTAAAATATTAAAAAGATAGAAGGTTTTGGCATGCAAGTTCATGCATAGTTTTGAACTGATGATCGAAAAAGGAAACTTGTTATTTTGAGTGGATATTGCTTGATTTTTATCCGCTTTTTGTTTTCGAAAAACAAAAGCTTTCCTTGGATATTAAATATCATTTTTGGGGAGATTTTGGGGTTATCATCTTTGATTTCTTTTAGTTTTCAGAACAGAGAACTTTGTTTGAAGAAATTCTTCTTTTGAATGAGTTGTGTTTATGAATTGTTTTGGAAGGAAAATATTGAATTGGGGAAAAAGGATCGTGATTGAATTGTTCTGAAGAAGCTGAAGCTGCATATTTGAGGAGCTTGATCTCGGTATCAATCTTCAGTTGTATTATTCGTTTGAACTAGGTTTCTCTCTTTTCAATTTTCTATTTCTATTTGTTTGAAGAAAAAGGCTAGAATGAAATGTTGTATAGAAATTTAAATATTCTCTTATCTACTCAATATGAATTGAAGCAACTAGAGAATAGCTTTTGAATCTATTGTGCGTATTTTGCATTGTTGTTTATTTATTGTTGTTATGGCAAACTATGTTGTGCTATTTTCCTCTGTCTAAACTGTTCTTCTGTCATAGAATATGTTGAGAAAAAATCTCAATCTGTTTGTGACATACAAA
>VDFB02032940.1:0-43885 GCA_007258455.2 Sequoia sempervirens
TTTTTTAATAAGCTTTGAGATAGGAATGTAACTACCCGATTCAATGGTTGACAGACCTACTAGAGGAATATGATATTGTTTGATCAAAACAAAGATGTTTGTTTAAAGAGTGGAAATGATGATATTGAGTGCTTGGTTACTATCAAACTAATGATATGATTGATGTTACTAAATTTGGTTAAGGTGTATAAGACAGGTTTGGTGACTTTGATGGTTGGATGGGTGAGTATTATGAAGCCTTTTGAGCAAATTGGTGATTAACCACAAGATGATAATCAAGATTTTGTTTTAGCATGAGTTTGTAACTTGTAAATAGACTACTGCAGTCAAAATATGGTGAATATAGTGCTTGATAATGGATTGATAACAGTGAGGTATGGTTTAGTTGAATTGTTGCCTTGGTGAATAAATGAAAGGATGAATTATTCAAGTGTCAATAATTAGGTTTATGTTGTTTTTATGGTGGTTGAGAATGATATGAATCTAATTGATTAGGTCAAAGTTTTCTTTAATTTGGTTTTTTCTTTGAATGAGTTAATTGGAATACTGGTTAGTGGAATGATGAATGATGGCCTATGGAATGCCTAAGAGAATTTGAGTGGATTTTGGTTGAATGAAAAGTAGATTTCTGATGAAATTATATTTGATCTTCTTCTGATTCTATTTGGGATTGAAATCCCTTAAATAAATGATGTTGATGGTGTTTGTTGGATGCTCTGCATCAAATGTACCCTGATGATTGAGTGTTTTGATATGATGCTCTGCATCATTAGCTACCTTGTATATGCTATTGCTTACTATTATGGTTTCATATATTTTTTTCCAAGCATCAATAGTTTGTCGTGTTGGTGCACCTTTGCAAGCACATGCCTTCATGTGAAGTAATTGCGTCGTGTTGCTTATGTTGACTTTCTAAACAACTATATTGTACAGTTGAAATTTTTTCATCTATCAACATCTAGTTATTAGTTATGGAATTTGAAGTAATGCTTTGAGTTTGAATGATATGTAACGCAACGTAACCAACAATATGAATATAAACTACACAAATCTATTAAGTAGAATTCATTAGTTAATTTCTCTTTATCTATTACCTCCATGTACATTTGAGTGAATCCACTGGCACTAGGAGGTGTTTGCTTGAAACTGCTAATATTAGCCTATTCAACATCCAAAATCACATGTATTAAAATACCTTTCGTGAAACAATGCTATTAACATGTAATAAATTTATAATTGTTTACTAGTTACATACCCCACTAATAGGTGTACTACAAAAATAAGTAGGTGGAGGACCAGTGTATCCATTCTCAACACTGTGACCCTATAATTTTATTAAAATAATAAAACTAAATTAGTTAGTCATGCATTTTAGAAATTTAATAAATTAAATTCAATGAACATGCTGATTTTTACCTGCCTATCAATTCTATATGCACGATGCAAAATTTCAGTCATCCTCTCCATCCTCGTAGCAATATACAGATCCTATGTAGTAGCCTCCTAAGTGCCGGTGGGGTCATATGAACAAATCGCCCCGCAAGATTGACACACATGGGTTTGAAGGCCACCACCCAAAGACTCCCCTAGATGGCACTGTACAATAGGGCTAGTATGATGTATGAAATTCTGGGTCAAAGTGTTGATCACCTGCAATGTCTCTACATCGACACTCTCCTTTGCAATGACATGCATAACAATGTGCTCACCAGGTGGCGTAGTGAGAGGCCGTCTCCCTTGCCACGTAGGATCCAATTGTGCACCAGGCCTATCCTAAGCTAACCCCCCACCTCTCCCCTATAACTCCCTCATATCAAAATAATTTTGGATTTGGTTCGATACAAACTCACTGTATAGTTTCCTAAGAAAATATTGGGGGACTTCACAATTGTTGCACGGTGGGTAATCAAAGACCAAGTACCACCTATCATAAAAATGGTTCCTAATATCTTGGTGGTGGCACCAATGAATAGGAAACCTCTTCAAATTGAGGCTAATATTTTTGTTTGTTCTAGGGTCAGTGAATAAAGAGCACAAATCACCTTTAGTAATTTTTAAATCTTTTACTTGTTTATATGATAGTTTATTTGCATAATATTATGTAGTTTCCTGCCTCCTATCTTTCCATCCCGTTATTTGTTGGGTTATTAAATCTACATTTTTTAACATCTCTTTCATTGAATTTTCTAGTGTCATTCTTTTTGCAATTGAAGCATTTGGATCACTCAACCTACTGATAAGATCCTCAATTTGTTTTTTGTTATTTTCAATTTCACTCCTCAAATTTTGTTGATTGCCAGGAGGGTGTTGAGTGATTGGTGGGGGAGGTTGATTTTGTTGAGGAGGATTTGCTTGTTCTTCTTGTTGAGGATTTTTAGGATTTGCAGGATTATTTGCATCTCCTACAAATTAATAAAAAAAAATCAAATCTAACCTAAAAAAACAAAATCAACTTGAAACTAAGAAATTCAAAACAAATAGCAAACGATACTTACCTCCTGCACCTCTTCATCGTCATGGAGCCATATTTGCAAATGAAAAGCAACTATTGTTGATGAATTTTGTAGAATGCCTCCTCCTAGAACACGAGCGCGAAAATGAGGTTTTTGGTCGCGGGCAAAGCAGAAAAATAAAGAGAAAATGAATAGCTTTCACTATTTTTTTCTTTTAAAATGCCATAACGCGAGCCATTACAACGTGCTTGCATTTTCAATCCTTTTTTGAAGTTGGCCACAAAAGTGTAAGCCAACTTCATGCACCTGCCCAATATTTAATTAAAAATTAGAAAAAAAAATAAAAAACATGCTTTAGTGAGTTACAAATCTTTTCCCAAAAGGATTTAGAAAAATACGATAATTTAGATCAAAATATGGATGACGTACACATGCATGGTATGGTACATAAAAAGTGACGTTTAAACAGTAGGTTTTAGAAACACCTATTGAAAATCAATTTGTAGCATTTGGATATTGAAATACATTACATATTTAGAAACTAGACTTTGAGTACTATGTTAAATTATAAAAAGTGACTTTTTTGAAGATTTCATCTGTAAGTGCTTCAAATTTTAAGGTCAAATGTGTCAAATTTTGAAAATTAGGGAAAACACTTCCACTTTTTTGCCAAAAAGTGGACTCAACTTCTTGCTAGCACCCCACATTCTTGTGGTTGTTCAAGTTTGTTTCTATTTCTAGTGACTTGTTGATTCCTTTCTAGTTCTTAGGGAGTGTTTTCCCTTTTCTTATCCACCTTTTGGAACATGGGTTGCATTCTATGGTTTGTTAGAGTGCATTATTTCTTTTGGTGACTCCCATTGTGTTTTTGGGATCTATTGTTTTGATTAGATTAAGACTGGAAGGGCTAGTACCCATTACAAAACAACCATTAAGGCAAACGATGGGCTCACAAGAAGTGAAGCGCCCAACAAACTAAAACAAAAACTTAAACTTAAACAATCTGACAAAAAAAAAATAGAGAACACAAACCAAATACTAGCACAAGACCACAAAACACCTATAGGTCTCCCAACAACTTGAGACCACTGATAGCCTTACACTCTTGAGCTAGGAAGTGGAGCTTCTCCTCAAAATAAAGGGGGCCTTTTTGAATAGCTTGATTATCCACCGTGGTGTCAAGAGCTAAGTTGTCCACCACCTTACCTTTCTTCTATGTGTGACTATCATCATGTCCTTGCTCAGCCACCCATTTTCCATGGCTCTTCCTTATCTCTTGCTAAAAGATCTGAATGGTGAGGACAATTTTCTTCATAGTTTCTTTACTATAATTAATAATAACCTGGAAGCACTACTTGGTTTTTTTCCTAGTTGTTATGAATAACATCAATCTCCATTTGTAAATTCCTTTTATAGTCCTCCATGCCAATGATATCTCTCAAATATGCTAGCTTCTTATCCCAATCGGCCCAACCAATGCTCAAACAACTTAGCCAAGGAGGATATCATATCCCAATGGCTACCATCGCCCACCTCCCTCGGCCATGAGACCTGTTGCTACAATACCTTGATTTCTGAAATATGGATTCTCTCTTTGGTAGTAATAAGTTGGCCTCCTGAGCCACTTGATTATGTCATTCTATACATTAATTGTCTATGAAATTTCATTTATTTTATTACAAAGGGGGTTAGTAGAGGCACAATTTTCAAAACCCACCCTTGGTTCAGCATGGGTCTCCTCCAAATTCATGAGGAAATTAGGGGAATTTTGAAGACTAGGGTTAACAACATGGGGTGTTTGGGACATCAAAAACCTTCGCATGAACATGGGAATTTGTGGGGGAATTGGCATGGGTGGGAATCCATGACTCGATGTCTTAGTTATTCAACTCATTGGACCCAAAAGTAGAAATAGGAGTAGGCTCTGATAGGGGAACATATTTAATGGGGTTGGGAGGGGTTTCATCATTAGCAAGGGTTTTTCCATGGGCACGGGTAATACGATGAGTAGTGGGAGGGGTTTCGTCTAGGGTAATGGATGTACTAGGGTTCACAGGGGGTTCGATGGGGGTCACAAATGACCAAGGTGCTTAGTTGTAAGGGAGGGTAAAAAAGTGGCTTGGTAATGAAAAAGAAGAAAGATAAGACCCTGATGAATAGGTAAATTCTTGCTTTTACCTTGGACATTTTTGACAGATTGTTCAAGAGAGGACAAAATCCAAAAGGAAAAGTTCATCTTTAAATTATAACAAATATGGTTAAGCATTGGAAATAAATGAGCATGTCAAGTGATGGAACCGGCCCTCGAGCATTACATATCTTTTTGATAATGGCCCTTAGGCTTATGGGGAATGCACATACCCTCCAACAGAAGCCCTATCACCTCTGCAATAAGCTTATTAGTCACTATGAAGGAATACCCACTAACAGTGACAGTGTTGTTCACCCAGAAGGTGGCAAACTCCATATAAAGCTTGGGGTCATGCCCCTACATGCCTTCCTTTTCTTATTTCCACATCTCACTAGGTTCTTCTTGAACTAGTTCACCCCCATGGGAAAAATTGTAAGCTCTAAAGCAAGAAAACACAGTCTGTAGAAATGAAAAGACGAATCCTAGAGCCACAAGTAAATGTGTTTATGAAATGAGTGCTTAAAGGGACTAATTTCCCATAAGTGAAAATCATGGAAAATATCAAAGAGAGCTAATAGCGGATCTAGCTCGATCACAATTTGATAGTACTTTGGCATCAAGATGAATTAATTTGTACACATTCCTAGGGATATGAAAAATATTATCCTATATTACTAAATTTTGGGTAAAGGCGCCAATGTTAGCAAGCTTGTAGGTAACTTTATTACCATTCTAAACACGTGATTAGATCCACAATTTCTAAGGGAAATCATAAAATTACAAGATGATGAAATGATGTCCTGGAGTGCCCAACAAGGATTAGCCTTCCCCATTAGCATGAGAATAGTATTTCTGGAATCTCCCTCAATGACCAAGTTGGAAAGCCTAGCTTGCGTGGAAATCAAGATGCCATGAAAAGCCACTGCCACCTCAACAAAGTTGGAAGATTGTACCCCCAAGTTCATCGCATAAGCAAAAAATAATTTACCCTTGTGATCATGAATGAACTCACCCCCACCTGCCTGATCCAAGTTAGGTTTATCTGAGCAGTCAAAATTAAGCTTTAGCCATCTAGGTTCAGGGGGACCAAGGAGTACTGCTCATGTTTGGTGGAATGTGAGAACACAAAGCATTAAGAATCTCGAAAAGGTTCCAAGCTAATGTAATAGACACCTCCAGGTTATTAGGATTTTGTTTGGGCTTGTAGTAGGGAAATTTGGAAATATTCTTGACAACCTGGCTAATAATCTTATTGGCCACCACTAGCCAGGGGGACTTTTTGTCTCATAAAACCCTATTATTGCACTCCTTCCAAACCACCCACCCAGTGAAGAAAAGAGATTGCGACCAGAGCTCAACTAGCATAGGTTGAGAACGACAAGCACTAGCGATCCAAAATACCATTAACATCCTTTAGCCAAACCCAAAAAATATTGAAAAGAGATTGGATTTTTTGTCAAACCTACCAGGAGTAAGAATAGTGGGAAAGCAAGAGGGAAATGGACTTAGCCTCATTCTCACACAAGAAAAAATAGTTACCAATATGTAAGCCTTTCTTTTGCAAATTATCTAGGGTGAGAATCATTTTATGACAAATAGTTCACCAAAAGAATTTGACCTTATGGGGGCGAATTCCTTAGCCAAATATACATCCAATAAAATAGGGGATCCCAAGTGCTAAAAGTAATATTGTAACCGGTCTTAGTAGAGTAATTCCCATCCTTAGAAGCCACCCAGACCAAAGAGTTGGAAAAAATAGATTTAAAGAACTTGTGATTCTTAACGGTTCTAAGAAACTCTTCAATAGTCATACATAGGTGGGGCTGAACCAATTGGGATCAATCTTCCATCTAAGTGGAACAATAGAAGTATCTAGGTAATCAAAAACCTTAAACCCCAGTCGAGTAAAAAGATCCATCTTCATCGCAAAAAAATTGGATGAAGACCAAGAGCCAATGAGGAAAGCCATCTATTGTCCTAGAAAGAGACCAAAGTACTAGATTTAACCTGCCCAGAGGAGCCCAAAGAAAGTAAATTCTTGGACTTTTAGAGATTATTCTAGATAATAGAGCTTAGAGAAAGAACACCCTTTTCCAGTAGAGAGAGGCAATCATGACCTTGTAAATACTTTTTCTTGAGGATAAAGTTCCATTTTACTTGGTTGTTCAAAAGCTTCCAAGAAATTTTAGTTATAAGGGCCATGCTCATCTATCTTATTTTTCTCAAGTCCAAGCTCCCATAACATTTCCTAGAGCACACAGTGTCCCAATTCACCAAAGAGAACTAACTCCTCTCTTTTATCACTGACCAAAAGAATCTTTGATGGATTTGTTCAAGTTTCTATGACCATGTACTAGCATGCATAAAAAATAGAGAAATTAGGTATGCAACCGAACTTTGTAGGGTGGATTTGAGAAGGAGAAGCTAACTAGCATTGCTGAGAAGAGACCCCTTCCAAGAACCAAGCTTTCTTTGAACTCTTTCTAGAAGAGTAGACCAGACTGAATTATCCACCTTGCCAACAGTAAGCGGTATGCCAAGATACATCGAGTGAAGGGGAAGGATCTGACAATTGAGGATTCTAGAAATCATATTTTGAAGAGAAAGGTCAATGTTGAGAAAAAAATGACACTTTTTATAAAATTGATGCACTACCTAGAAGCTGTAGCAATTTTTTTGGGGACATCAATCCAACCTTTAGCCTCAACAATCATGGCTTCCCCTAGAAAAATCATATCATGAATAAATTATTGATGGGAAATCGGTTGAGACATAGAGGAGAGGGAAAAACTATTCAAGGTACCATTCAACACTTTATGTTCAAAATTACAACTGAGAACTTCAACCTTCATAATAAAAAGATAGGTAGACAAGGGATCCCCTTGGCGGATTCCACCAGAAGTCGAGAAAAAACTATGCAGGGTATTATTGATAATCATAAAGAATCTAGGGGAGGTGACACAACCTTGAATGAGTTTCAAGATTTTACCAAAGAAGCTAAACTTGTAGAGAACTTCAAATAGAAAATTCCAAGATACTTTGTCATAGGCTCTGGAAATATCTAGCTTAAGAGCCATACTTTCTTTTTTTCCTTTTCCCATGGAGTGAAGGGTTTTGAGCACCAACATAATAGCATTAGTAATTTTCCATCCCAAAACAAAGCATTTTTGAGTAGGATGGATTAGTTTGTTCAAAAAAGGTTTAATACATTTAACCAACATCTTGGAGCAAATTTTGTAGAATGTGTTACAAAGGCTGATAGGCCAAAAATCAGACAGTATGTTGGCCCTCAAATGCTTGGGGATGAGAACAATGAAAGTGTTATTGAATTCTTTGAGTTCATATTACTAGTAGAAAGGAAGTCAACTACATTAGTAGTGACAACCTTACAAACGATATCCCAAAACTTCTAAAAGAATAAAGGTGGGAAGTTGTTGGGCCCAATGGCCTTAAAAGGGCTAAGGGAGAACACAACCTCCTAAATCTCATCATTTGAAGCACCTATTTCCATAAACAAAACCTCTTTCTAGGATATCAAAAGGGGAATAACATCTAGGATGTCACCTGCTAGATAATCCGTTGAAGGTGGGTTGAGAAGGCTATGAAAGAATGTTCAACACCAACACAAGCCAAATCATCCTTAGAAGTTAGCATAGAACCATCATAAAGGACCAATTTAGAAATAGTGTTCCGCTTCCTGTGTCTTGAAGTCATCATGTGAAAGAACTTGGAGTTTTTACCCCCCTCCCGGAGCCATTGATTCCTAGGCCTCTATTTCTAGTAAACCTCTTCCTTTTCAATAATATTATGAAGTTCAGTTAGCAAGGCCTTTTCTTTAACAACTAGATCAACCAAAGCACCAAATTCCATAATTCTTTTTGAACCTATCTAAGTTGATGTTTAAGAGATTTTTTGTCCTCAAAGATGTTACCAAAACAATTCCTACTCCATTCCTTTAGATTGAGTTTGAGGTTTTTGAGTTTGAAAGCCAGATTGAACATAGCAGAGCCACAACCCTGACCATTCCACCACATGGTGAGAAGGTCCCTAAATTGAGGGTGGTACATCCACATCAACTCAAACTAAAAAGGCCTCTTGGCCTTAGGGGGAGGGATATTCCAACATAGGAGTAGTGGGGTATGGTTAGAGCAAATCCTTAGAAGAGATATCCTAGTTGGTAGACACCAGACAATGATTAAGCCTAACCTGAATAAGATTGACCCCCGCGCATTTATTGGACCAAGTAAAAGAACTTCCCTCGAGGTCCAGATTAATCAAACCACCATCATACAGGAAAGCGTTAAGGTCCACCATGCTATCCGATAGATCCAGAATACCACCCTACTTCTTAGAGGGAAAAAGGGGGGTATTAAAATCACCCATCACCATCCAGTTACTATGCAAGAAAGTATACCTACATCCTAATAGATCGATCAGGTATTCCTCTTTTGAACCATATTATTGTGCGTATAGACATTAGATAACACCCAGTCATGAAGGCTGAAGCTTTGAGAAAAAATTACATTAAGAAGATTTTTATCCTTAAATATTAGGGAACCTTTGAGAAAGGGTTTCCACATCATGACCATCCCACCAGAGCCCCTAATCATATCCACCACCAAATAAAAAGCATTTGGCTGGATGAACTTGCTAGATTTGTCAAACTCAACAACTGTTATTTTAGTTTCTTGTAAAAGGAGAATGTCAGGCTTGAACTCTTTAATGAAACCTTTGACAATATGATTCTTATGAAGGATGTTGAGCCCTTAGATATTCCAAGGGAGGATCAAAATATCTTACTACTTCTAGAGCCAACCTACTCCAAAGTTGTATGATTGCCATTCACAATATCTCTTACCATGTTCTTTTGTCTAGTGAATTTTCTAGGCTTCCTTTCGACCTTAGCAACAATCACCACATCAACTGACTTCTAAGGACTAGTTAGCTTAGAAGGAATGAGCAGACTAGACTTACACACAACCATGGTGAGGGGGGAACAACACAAGGGATAACCAGAGATACCACCTCCTCATGGATCTAATTAGAAGCAACCACCAACTTCAACACAAGGTCACCACTCGACAAGGGGGTCAAGTTCAGAGTAGAAAGAGGTACCTCCAATCTGGCATCCAATAAAGGGGAATCTAGGGGGAAACTCTAGTCTACTGAAAGAGACCAAGGGAGGAACGGGGGCACTAGAAACTAGGTAGAGAGATCAAGCTCAACGTGCACATGCAACAGAGAAGGGGGCAATAAATTAGGTAGAGCTCAATCTTATAGGACAAAGGGCGAGTAACATGGGGGACAACAGAGGAGCTGGTGAGGACAACATCGGTGTTAGTTTGGAGCAACCAACATCATGACCAAGAGGAGGGGGGCCACAAACTTGGCTTTACCCAAAGGGAACTTAAGAGAACCGTTGGGGCAAGCATTGCATAGATGACCAATAGTAGAACAATTTTGATAAAACAAAGTAGAGTTTTCATATTCAATGGCTTAAGACCACTTACCAAGCCTGGATTCCAGAATAAGCAAGGTTGAGAGCACCTTATTTGGTTTAATGCTAATGTATAATCAAGCAAACACTAGCCCGATACATTCCTTCATGGCATAATCCAAAGAAAGGAAGTTGTCAAAGGAGTTGGCCACTCCTGCAATAATTTCTTCATCCCAAAACTCCAGAGGAAGGCCAGACAACTGAACCCAAGTTAGGAGTGTTGCCGCCAAATGGGTAGAGGGATCAAAGTTTGGTCTCCACTTACACAAAGCAAGACTTTGTTTACCAAAGAACCAAGGGCCTCCAGTGAGGGTAGACAAGCAATTCTCATGAAGAGAGAAGCTGAAGAAAAATAAACCTTTCAGAAGAGCTGAAGTGGGAATGAACCTTTGACAACCCATCGGGAAGAAGCCCACTTACAAATAGACTGAATATTAGGCCACCTTCCCACAAACCTACCAATAAGACAATTTTCTATTTTGGCTAACGAACGATCATAGAGGGGTCCTTGATTTTTATAGTGGTACCCTCCTTCGAATACATAATTTGGACCCCATCCCCAACCTCACTGGCTTTTTTGGAAAAAAGTTCTTTGCAATTAAGCAATGAGGTACCTTTTCCTAGACAAAGGGGACATGAGGAGACCTAGAAGGCTCGTGAGTGCCATTGGGAGACCCAGTATGCCTGACAGAAGCACTAGAATCAACTTGCACCAAAGGATGGGAACCAGGAGATTCTTAGCTAGCTCAATCAGCCTACACGTTGCTCATTTCAAAAAAGAAAAGATTAGAAAATGATATATATATATATATATATCTATCCTTGATTCAATTTTATCTTATAAATGAATGAAAGCCTTCATTGCAATTGGATGAATAACCTTTCCTTCATATAATTTATCAAAACTAATTAGATTGTAAAATGTGGCACAAGTTGGCTTGGCCCAAGTGCAACTTCTTTATGTGGTTAGTGGCTCAAAACCGGTGTCTTACTTGGGATAATTTATGTAAGTGTGGTTTCCAAGGCCCCTCTATGTGTGTTTTGTGTCGGGGTTGTGAAGAGAGTGTCTCCCATCTCTTCTTCCAGTGTTCCTATGCCAGGGAGATCTAGCATTTTTGGTGGGGGGTGTGGAATACAGCCTGCTGGCATGCTTCCTCTTTGGTGGAGTTTGGGGAACGGTGGGGCAGGGCCCCTGTTTCTACTCCCTTTCTGTAGGCTGCTTGGGCTCTTGGGCCTTCCTTTATTATCTGGAACCTGTGGTTGGAGAGGAATAGGCGCATTTTCCAGGATTTGTTGTTGTTGGCTCCTCACCTTTGGATGAAAATTCTTCACTCTTTAGGAGAAACTATTGCGGCTAAGTGTGATATGACTATGCTGGTGGACCCTCATGATGTTGGTTGCTATAATCATCTTCACCTTCCTCATCCACAACGCCAGCTCATGCGCAATAGATGTAGGCATCCTACCCCGAAGGTAAATAGGGAGGGAAGCTGGACCCCTCCTCCTCTTGGAGTCCTAAAAATCAACTCGGATGGTTCTTCTTGTGGAAATCCTGGTCATGCTGGCATTGGGGGCGTGGGCCGGGATAGCTCTGGAGATGTTCAGTTTATTTTGTCGGTGTATAAGGGTATTCATACGAATAATCTTACGGAGGCTCAGGCCATTTTATTGGCTGTGGAGTAGGGCAGTCAATTGGGATGGCACAGGATCATATGTGAGTCTGACTCCCAGGTCGTGGTGAACTTACTGAAAAGACAGTATTTGGATAATGTGAGCTGGCAGCTGGCTTTGATTGTGGAACAAATTCTCACTCTTTCTGCCTCTTTGGAGGATATTACTTTCAATCATATTCCTCGAGAATGGAATGGTGTTGCTGATTGCTTGGCAAAATGGGCTTCTGATCATATTCATGATTAGAATTTGGTGGATCGAGGTCAACTCCCCCCAGATTTGTCTCATCAATTGGATCACTTGGTTGATATTGATAGGGCCATTTAAATGCCCTTGCTTTGTAACTTTTCCTTGATTTAATAAATTTTTTACCCCTTAATGTTGAAAAAAAACAAAATACATATCAAATAAATATTATTAAAAAATTAAAAGAATAAATCAAACTTACAAACTTAAAATATCCATTATATTTTTATTTTGACTGGCAATTAAAAGATCAATGAAACTGAGATGAGTTTCACTTTCTAAGACTCGATACAAGTTATATCATTTACATTTTTAAAATTATATACAACGAACAAGACAAATCTCACTTCACAGTAATTGCTGTGTTGACACTTCATAATCCACGTTATTTATTGTCTTTTCAAACAACTGTTCAGACCCCTTAGATGTCAGCAGTCTCCAAAGAATCTACAACATAAAAGCAATGATGATGTGGAAAGGTCAGTAAGCCAATGGCTACCAGTCATCAGAGTGTTTTTCCAGTTAGGTGGCTTCGTGCGTACCTGCCCCAAAATATTTGAAGCTCAAATTAGCTATTTGGCCATGGATATTTGGGGAACTGATGGACGCCATTATACTTTGCAGGATTATCTAAATAATTCAGGTACCCTTAGCTCTTCAAATTATTATTGTGCAAAATATGTATATTGTATGAGTTCCTTTACAAACATGTTTGGTGGTAGGTTGATTGAAGGAGCTACTGAATTTGAATTGAAGCTTTAATTGAGATGAATAACGTTGAAGTCTCCATCTCTTCTTCCACGAGCAATTTCTCCGAAATTGAGAATGGCAATGAAGCTAGCACGTCCTCTTCCACCAAAGTTGCTAACTCCAACGCTTCTGGTAAGCTGTCCATTGAATTGTTTACCTTTTAGCTTTTCCAAAGTTTTATACTTCATGTAGATTAAAAATATGAATTTTTGATATTTAAAAATATGAATTTTTGATATTTAAAAATAGTTTTGACATCACACTGTATCTTTACAGAATTCAGCCTCTGAAATTATTGACAGCGGAATGAAATTGAAGGAGATGGTGGAGCCATTGCCATCAGGTTTTTCTAAATTGTGTGAAGGGATTTCACAGGGAGCGAAAATGTTTTCTGATCGGGTAATTTTCCCATCTCAATTCTTTCCCTAATTGGAACTTTATGCCCTGTTTTTCTTCACTTGATCAACATCAAACAGTCAATAAAAATAAAAATAATTAGCAAAGTTTTATTCAGAAGAAACTTAGCCCTGTTTTTCTTCACTTGGTCAACATCAAACAGTCCATAATAATTTTTACACTCAATCTATAAGAATAAAAAATAATTAGCCGAGTTTTAATGACAATAAATTTTATGCCCTGTTTTTCTTCTTGAGTAGGGTTAACTTAAATATGAAAGATTCAACTTTAAACAGTCAATTATAATTTTTACACTTTATGGATTAAAAACTTTCAAAAAAAAAAAAACCTATTTTGACTGACAAGAAATTATCATTCAATTGTGAAAATGTCTGGTCTTTAGGAATAGCAGAGTGAAGTGAGAAACCTTTATTTACTCTGTTTTTCCGTTTCTTTCTGTTTGGAGTAGAAATTCATTACAAACAGCCTCTCTAGCGAAGCGCACACAATGGCCGTGGATGTGTTAAAAGAAGTGGGCAACGCTCATTGGGCTGCAGTAGAGCTTTTGGCAATAGCTAATGTTATGGAAACATTGGACAAGATTTCTTCAAATGACAGGGAATGGATAGGTCTTCTCAAAGGGGTGTTAGATAAGTATATTAAGATGGTGAAAGATATCGATGCTGATTTCCACAGAGAAATCTTGAGGAAATTATGCGAAGCTCTTCATTTGATAGTATGCGGAGCAATCTTGTGCCATTCCTTTATCAGATGCAACAGAATAATCAAGTATGTGAAAATCTACAAACTCATAATATATAGTTGTATTTGTTGACATCTCTCACATCCCCGTAAAAAGGACCCTTTGATGTCAGCAATGTGTGGTCAAAGAAGTAACGTTGGAGACACAGCAATTAATGAGGAATGGCGTAGGGAATGGGTGAAGGTATGGTCACGCATTTATTGAGGAATGGCTTTCTTTCCCGTGGCCACTCATTATGGCAGGTCGTACGGGAAAAGAAACGAAGGAAGACTTTAAATTATCACGACCTCCTTCATTTCCCATTCAATTGGTGAGATGTTTTGGGGAACACAGGAGCAGAGCAGAAGACCATAAGATATGAGTAGCAGAGGCGGTGAGGAATGGCGCGGAGAAGTAAGAGATGAAACGCAGGAAAAGACCCATGTCTATTCATTAAATATATGCCCTTTCGATTTAGAAGGGGAAGAAAGATAATGCGTGGGGAAAGTAATGCAAAGAGGGCATGGACGAAATGCAGAAAGCGCATGTGTGTGTGTGAGAGAGAGAAGAAATATACAGTAAAAAGGAGGGAGGAACATCGCATAGAAAGATGTTGATTTGAGTGGATCAGTTAGAAGTATGAAGGGATTAGCGTGGGTAAGCTGGAAGCCCACGAATTTCGCCTTTACTCTCCCTGTCTAAGTGAAAATGAGAGCTTTGTAACCATGATATGGACACCCAACAAAGCATAATAGATAGAAGGTTATTGTCAAAGGAGGTAGCCACCAGTGTTCGGAAAGAAAAGGGTGGAAGACATTTGCATGTGGGAGAAGGAAGACGAATTGGAAGCGGTTTTGGAGTAGCCTGAAATTAGGAGAGCAAGGGGGGAATGCAGAGTACGACATAACAGAATAGAGTGTTACGCCTCTAAAATTTACAACTTGGGCCTTGTTTAGGGAGAAAAAGCCAAATCCTAAGATCGTGCCAGTAATTTCTCTGTCTGCGCTGAGAGGGGGAGGTAAAGGCAGAGTTTTCAGCCCATATAAATTGCAGATGACTTCATCAGGTGGCGTCAATGCCTACACAATAAAGGAATCTCAACGAAGATTAAAAGAAGAAGCGGAGGAGCAAATTGCGCAGGAGACGAAACTGTATGCGTCCTTTCTATTTCATTCAAATCTGTAAGTGTCCATTGCTCCTTTCCCTTGATTGCTTGTATTGTTAGCTATTTTTATCAAAAAGAATTGATTAGAAAATTAGCATTTACCTACAACTTCGGTAGGGGAATTGAATCATTATTATCTTATTCGTTGAGGGGAAATAATAAACAGTTAGATCTTTCCACTTATAATGTCAAACCACTCTAGAGAGGTAGTTTCTAATATATGCAGATGAGCTAAACATTGTGGGTGGTGGTGAAAATCTTGAGGAAGGACCTTTCTTGACTTAGTAGGAAACAAGGAACAATTGCCTAAAGAGCACTTGATGCAATATTCAACTAGGACATTATGTGCCCTCACCAAAACGATATGGGTAGGAAATAATAAGATGAAAGATTTAACCAAAACTTGTAAAGGGACAATATTAGGTGACTACCAAGTAATAAAATAATTCTCTCTCCATACCTATACGATAAGAATGTATGCAATATTGGAAGCTTAGACAAAACACATGAAGCGTTGATAAAATATGGTTAAACACATGGAGAATAGTGATTGTAAATAATGAGCATATTCCGGAAGTTGATTTTTTTGGGTATTCAAGTTTTGAAGGAGTAGGGCTTGGTATATCTTCATGATGTTGACAAACCCACTAATCATAAGAACCTTAATATGAGAACTATTGATGAATGGAGTGACTTGTATTGGACTGCTGCTTTGTGAAGATTTTACGAATGGTGTCTTGGTGATTTGATATGACTAGGTGCATTTAATTTTGAATGTGTTATTAAGGCATTGATAAACATAGTGCTTCACCCCTTGAGGGAAACTCAAAAGAGTTGTGTACTCCTATATTGGAATATTTGTGACTAATAAACCTTTCAAATTTGGAAAATATTAGATATAATAATGCAGGGCATCTAATCTTGACAACTTGGACTAATATCTTTAAGACCATTACATCCTTGAAACCTATTATAACCTTTCCTCCCCAGAAGAAAGGTGTATAGGTATTATAACTTGAACTTGTTAACCTCTTATTTATCCTAACTTGTATATGTAAGTAGTAATTTTTGCATGAGTGTATCTCACCTTGGATACATCTTGGGTTTA
Source organism: Sequoia sempervirens (assembly GCA_007258455.2). NCBI lineage: Eukaryota > Viridiplantae > Streptophyta > Pinopsida > Cupressales > Cupressaceae > Sequoia > Sequoia sempervirens. Next base: position 16,160 of record VDFB02032940.1, read on the forward strand.
ATTTAATTACCTTGGGTTAAACATTAGCACTATATTGATTTAAACTATGCATGATTAGTCGTCAAATGATGTTTAATAGGAAAATTATGATGCACATAAAATTAAACACAAAGTTGAATGCTATTAAATCCTATCTAGTAGGATTTGGGCAATGATTAGAACTTAAAACAAGTTGCGTGTACATACTCTTGGATGTCCTTCAAAGATAACTAATGACCCCTTGAGTATGAGAAACTCAATACTAAACCTAGATTATATGAATTTCAAATGGAAACGATTTCCTATGGATTTGAGGATAAATACTTAATATGACTACCTGATGATTTCCAACTCCTCAAATATGAGAACCTTGATATGGGAATGTAAGGAGGATATTACAAATGTAGTGAACCACATTATGACTGCATACTAAATGGAAGACAATTATCATTTAATTTGATTATGCTATTGAGATTTATCAAGAGATAAACCTTATAAGATCCTACTATCCAACATCTCTTGAGACTTGTTGACTATCAAGTTCATAATTAATATAAATGACAAGTATAAATAAATTATCTAGTCTATGAAATAGACTATTCCAAGAATATGGGGTTGCACCATGGGGTAAAGGAGATTACAACATTAAGAATGTTATTTTTTTTGGTAACCCAGGGTATCCCCGCAACCTCTGCCCAGCGCCCCAACCTTACACTGGTTTAGATTGAGGGCGAGCGGAGGGCGAGACTAATCCCTGGAGCCACGATGCGATCAACACCCACCCCTAGGTGTCCGTGGTCGAATAATTTCACGAGCCAGCGAGAGTCGAACCCAAGACCTCGGGGAGCAAACCCAAGACTCAAGCCAACTCCGCTAACCCGCGGGGGCACATTAAGAATGTTATTAGTAATATTAATAGTGGGATTATACTTTCATAAGTTGATCTCATGGGTATAGTGTTGCTAATAAGTTTCGGGTATTGATTAATACTTAAATAAGTTTATAATTAATATTGTATGAGCTTCAAAGATACCTATATGAGATTCTCTGATGGTCTTATCGAATTAGGAATAATAATGGTGCTGAGGTTTAATTTGAGGTCTTGTCATATGTGGATGGAAGTGTCATGGTATAGGTTTGTTGAATAGGGAATGATGTTGGAATTCCTTTCCTAATGCTAAGCACTATTAATTGTTAGGAATCATTTAAAGAAACCTTGTTGGAATAAGAAATAATAATTAATGAAACGTTGCTTATTGGAACCAGCGCATAGATATCCTTGAGAGATCTTTTAAAGAGAATTGCATGTGACTTTGACCCGTTTGGAAGTAGGAACGTAAGCAGTCCTTGGGCGAAGGATGCCCCTGTAACTTCAAGTCCATAGGGGGAGGGTCTAAGGGGGATAACTCCTAGATGTCGAGGTTGCTCTTGATTGGTTTGACCTTCTCTCTTTAGTAGGCTTCAGTTTGAGACTAAATGGGTACCATATGGATATGAGCGAGTTAAGGGAATCTAATATTGTGTATTTAATACATAATATGCTTTTATACAATAAGCGAAGATTGACTACTTTATATTGAGTATTTGATTATACGTATATGATGGGTAAAGTCCATCTCGTGTTGGGTCCATGCATCTCTTATGTGTCTGTGTAATTCAACTCCATATCTATGTATTTATGTGTAAGCCCGTGTATCTGTGGATTGAGATTGCAATTCATGTTATGTATGACCCACCAAAGAGTGAACCTCTAAGATTTTTGAGCAGTGAAAGACTGTCATTGGACCGTGCCAATCGGCTCAATGACTGATGTTTGGGCTACTGCTAGGGTTTAGTCAACATTCACTTGGTTCACGGAGGTTAAGATAGCAGGCTACCCTGGTTATGATATGGCCGTAGCGGTTGCACAGGTATGGACCCATCCATGCGGGTAATGGTTTAATTTGGGGCTAATCGCATTTTGATAGGGTTTATTGGTTGTCACTGGTAAGCATGGAAGTGACCAATGCCATGTGTTATCTGTGGGATTGTGAAGATGATAGCTGACAATATCACTAACGTTACAAGGTGGTATATGTCGGGAGCTACTTATTCCTGAGTGGACAAACTTGTTGCCGATGGCCTATAGGCGATCGAGGTCAGAATCCATCGGGTTTGGTAGGTTCACTACTTGGGGAAACCCTTAGGATGGTGGACAGACCCACAGTGTAGTATGGGATGCATTGAATCCCCTCCTAGTTGTCAAACTATATACTTAGCCTCGTGGGGTTGAGGACGGACCCGCAATGTTGTATGGGATGCACCAAATCCTCTTCCCATTTTTCCAATGGTGTAGAAGACCGGTGAAAAGGATAGACCCATGGTGTAGAGCGTAAAACATTGATATTCTTTCTATCTGGGATGCATTATGGACATGTGTTAGCCAGTGTGTTGTGTTAACCAGCCAGTGTGGATGTGGTGTATTTTGGGGCTCATCACTATGTATTTATGATGTATGCTAGAGCTCGTTATTGTGTATTTGTGATGTATGGTTAAAGCTTGTCATTGTATATTTGTGATATATGTTGGAGCCAATCACTAATATAAATGTGATGTGTATGAAACAAGCATTGTTGTACTTGTGATGTATGCATGAGCTAATCATCATTATACTTATGATTTGAGTATGATTCAGTCACTGTTATACTAGTGATGTGTACGAGCTAGTCAACTTGTGTATATGGAGGTATGCTTGTGACTTACACTGTGTATGAACTTTGGGATTGTGGTATGATATGCCCCTTGTGAATATTGTGAATGTTTGTACCTAATGCTTGATAATGTTTGGTATGGACCCAACACTTGATGGCATAATTATTATCATTATATTATAATTGACTATGTTGATAGCTTACATGTACTAAATTAATGGTAATGGGTTAGAGGTGAGATAATAGATCTCCTACAAGAGGTGAGATTGAACTCCCTTTGTCATTGTGGGGCGAACTACAGTGCCTTTGATTCCCATGAGAGGATATGTAGATAGGGTCATCATGTACCCTCAAAGCTTAGGTCATAGGTCTAGGAAAAACCTTAACCTTGGGACCGTATCACTCTTTTGTGCAAGCATATGTTTGGAAAGAATGATTTGATGCCACCATGGGAATGGAGAAGTATTAAAGTTAACACTATCAAGCTTCATGGAAGGTGCTCAATCCTTTAAGTTGGTAGTTGTGCTAATTGAATTTAAAAAAAAAAATATTGTGCCTGAGATGGGTTTTTACAACATCGGAGACACTTCTTTTTCTACAGTTGTATGACTTTTGTTTTATAATAACTAACTACATGGAAAAATAAATAAATAAAGGTTCCTGAGAACAAAGAAGATCTTATAATGTTGCAAGATTTACAGAATTTTCAAATTAAAATCAAATACAGATTTAATGAATGCAAAAACTGAACAAAGAGAGAAAACCAAAAAATTATGTGGTTCGACAATATGCCTACGTCCACACGAAAGCAGGAGAAATCTTTATTAGTCACATAACACTAACTCATTTTGTATTGCAAGCAGCCCAATATATAATGGACTCTGCAACCTTATGCTAAGCTTGTTCCAACATATTTCCAAGCCTGCATAACGGGGCATCACCAGAATTATGTTTACGGTGGAATTGGTTTTGTTTGCATTTGGAACTGTTACAAGTGAGACAATAACAGATATTTCACGGGACTTAACATCCAAACAGATCTGTCAAGAACTTGTGTATCTGCGAGTAAAAGTCAATAGAATGAAAATAGATATTGTTCTTCTGACGAATCCTGTGTTCGCTTGCTTTCCACCTATCAAAGCAGCAAAACCGTCTTGGTGATGATGGAAGTTTAAATCAGCACTATACTAATGGTACAGGTGATGAGATATATTGGGTTTGCTTATCTATTTTCGCTAAACACAGCCAATAAAAGTGCAAACTCAATTCAATCCTTATGAGCAATTAAATTAAGGAGTCTGTAGGATATTAAAGGTGAAGCAGAGAAAATTATTGATGAATTCTCCGCAGAGGAACGCAATGTCGTTATTAAATTGCAAGATTCTGATACTATTACGTATTGTTTCAACTCAATTTTGTAATTTGTTGCATATTCAAAATGTTAATTGTACAGAAGAAATGCCGGATAGATTTGAAAAAATAATCTCTACAATAACATCAGAGGCTGTATGTGTAGAAACCATGTCACCAGAATCTGGTAATCTAGATATTTCTAATCAGAAAAATGCATTCATACTACGAGAAAGGCTACTGCGCACGCTTATCGCATTTGGGGAATATTTCAAACACACTGCCAATGGCCTTAGAAAAATTGCTGCGCATAAATTTAAAGAATGCCAGTAACTACCAGTGGCCTTAGTCAATGGAAGAGGAAACACATACTATTGACAGTTCATCACCGGAAGAGCAAACACATTCTATTGACAGTTTATCAGTGAAGGTAGATTTTGACAATTATTTACCTTTTGAAGTGTGAAATTGATATAGAACAGGGGAAATAAATAATAAGCACTGCTCCTCACATTTGAATGTTGATTAACTATCTCTGTTGATAATTGAAATTGTAATTTATATTATATTCTAAATTTCAGTTAATTAACAAATACCGTCAAATGTGTATCTTGGATTGATAATAAGCCAATTGAACATGCCTTCACCTTTGAAAGTTGCTGGGTCAGAGAGGTTTCGGCTTTACATATAGATAATATTTTCTTAAATGTTTTTCAAATCCAGTTACGTAACAGAAAACATTTAAAAAAGTTTATTTGCAGCTCCTTCCTTACTTGCCATCAAGGTCTCGTTTGAACTCCAAACGGAATTTGCAGATTCAATGAAAAAATTTGGTCAAAATTATCAGTCCAGATTCAAAAGTTAATGCAGATGTTTAATTGATTGTCTGGAAGATTTTACATTGCAAACTGTCTATTGGAGACAGACTGAAATGTTTGATGGACCAACCAATCAGTTGTCCATTTTATCATGAGAAAGAAACTATACAACATATCTTTTGGGATGTCAACATATCTTTTGGGATGTCAATTTGTTAAAAGGCAATGGAATGCAGTTTTTATTAATCTGTCAGCTATCTTTGAAAATAAGTTAAATTGGAAAGAAGCCCTTCTTGATGTGGGATTACATGCTAATATAATTGCTGATGGAGTTAGACATGTCATTTTGTTTCATTTATGGAGAAAAAGGTGTAAGGCCGTTTCTAATAACTCACATGATCACCAGGAAGCTGCATTCCTTGAGCTTTACTTTGACATTTTCTATTGTCTGATTACACTTTTTTCCCAATTACAGGTTGAGGCTGAGAAGAATTTAAAGGTTGATTTCCAAATCCAGCAAATCAAAAACCAAGTTAAGCTTTTGTTCAGCAAAAAAATGTTGTCATTGCAGAGGGTCTAAGGTCTTCTTTGAAGACTAATTTCTGCTTTTCCTCTACAATCTATTGCGTGGGCTCGATGTTGGCTCATCTTGGGCAGCTATTTGTACCCTCCTACAGTTCGCCATATTAGTTATCTTTGAAGTATCGAACTGACAGATGGTTTCTTGCCATTTATCTTTCTTTTTATAGCTTGGACAGCTCTGCTACATTTGATTTATGTTTATGCTACAGTTCAGAACTTGTTAATGCTTTGATTAATCTGTTTGTTGGTGTTTTTTTGACCTCTCAGGTCTGCTGTAGCTGCTGTTATCAGCTGGTCTTTTTGTCCTAACAGTAGGGGTCTTTGCTGTTTGATTATTTATGTATTTGTAACATGGATTTCTCTCAATTAAAAAAAAAACAGAAAACATCAATAGAGATCTCCAACACAATACTTATTAGGATATTTCTTTTTTTTGAAGGGAATTTTATCCGATAGAAGGCATGCCATAGTAAAAAGATCGCGAGATAAATGTAATGCCTTACAAAGGGAATTGGAGTGCATAACAAATCTACAACATCCAAACATTCTGGGTCTGGTGGGATCTTGCATTACAGGAGATGAGTTGCTGCTTACCCAATGGAAATTTATCCTATTTACTCTTAAAAGACAGTCAATTATGTTTCTCGCTCACCAAATGATGTTTCAATGGAAGTTCGAAACAGAATAACGAACACACACTCAATGCTTTTTGTTTTAGAGTTTGCGAAGTTCAGAAAAACGAACACACACACAATTGCTTTTTTTTAAACTGCACAATAGCTCCTTTATAAATTGCATGACTAGCGACGTTGTGTGATATATCATTCTATATCATGGAGATGGGGAGATTAGACTTTGTGACCTCTTGCCTGGAATAGAATGCTTTAGTCAATCGAACTAGGCCCTTGCCCCAACACACATTCAATGCTTTATTCATTAATAGATTTACATATTTATAGATTCAGAAACTTCAACAATCATTCTATAATTCTGCTAAACAGTTAAACAGCTAACTGTAACTGATCGACACCTAATTTAAGATTATTACAACTAACTGAAAATAATAACAGAACTTAACAAAAACATATTAAAAACCTCAATATTTGATAACACATACACAACATAAATGCAATTCCATCATGAACTCCCCAAACTCAGAGTTCAACAATTTCAATGGCATTGTCAACTATCGGGCATGTTAAACAAGCCACTTCTATGGGCCCAAGTCCATTAAATGCATTGTCTGCCACAAATTTACAAACTAATTTGCACAAGTCACAGACGACTACTAAAGTCAAATCAGCCACTCTATTGCTATATTTCCTTGCATTAGAGACCGATGTAAAACAAACTAGTGTTACTTCTAACGAACAGCATGAAATTCCAATGTTGAATGCTTCGGGGTCAACAGCAACGTCTATTGTGCAGGGGAAGCGCATTGTTGATTTATAACATTCGAGGGAAAAATTAATAGATCATGGGCAGGGGAAGAACAAATCGCTCCATTTTTTCAGAAAACTGTTGTGTGAAGCCACACGCCTTGGTTAACATTGAATCACATGCAATCTACAAAATTCCAGAATGTAAATGAATTAACCCAGGTTAGAGTTTTCTGGGGTAGAATAAACAGCCAGGTGAATACCTACCTACTGTTTTCCTAAACATAAATATCCCAACTTGGAGAATATGTACGTTGCGAATAACTCACATATGCATGTTATTAGTTAAGACTAGTGCTATTTATGGGAAACAAGCCAGACATATAGTTTATTACAAAATTATGAAAGGGAAAAACTTGAACAAATACCAATTTGTACAGGGGATTTAAAATTTGCGACACTTTAGAAAACAGTAGTAGCAAATTTTCAAATGGCCAAATACATATTTCAGCTGTGATAAGCCATGAGTTAAAAAAGATCCAATTTTAATTTGGACATTTTCAAGCATGTAGTTCTTCAATTTCTTCAATCCCCACCTCAGATTGTCGACCTTCTTCAGATTGGACAGAGCTAGTATTGTTGTGCTCTAAGGAATGTGGTTCTATTACCATACTATCATCTGGTACTGGGGGAATCTCCTCTTCTGTGGAAAGCATAGCTGACACGCGTGACGTTGTTGGCCGCAAGGAAGGATCTCCTACCACGCACCACAGAGCTATTTTCATGGTTCTTATTATACTGCTCAACTCACAACCTTCACCTTCCAGTAATTCAGGATCTATCAGCTCATCAAGACGATCTTCTTTGTATAACCTCCACGCCTGCAAAGTGCAAACACAAAGCAGAACTCAAAGACTTACTGTTTTGCTTCGATGGCTGATCAATTTCAAACTAGGAGTGGCTATTACTGTAAATATATGCTCTTACCAGCTGGTCGAGGTAGATGTTGTCGTTACATGCTGGATCAATCTTACGTCGGCCAGAGATAACTTCTAACATTATAACTCTGAAGCTGTAAATGTCCGATTTATAACTCAGATGGTTGTAAGCAAAACATTCCTGAGCGACGTGACCAGTGGTACCGCTGCCACAACGGATGTAGATGAAAAATGAAAAACTGAATGAACTAAACCACATCTAATATTTATTGCTGAGAAAAACAAAATAATAATGTACTCGTTTGTGATATGATTGAAGTTGGCCTTACACTAATCCACTCAATCTGCCACCAAATGACAAATCATCATAAGCTAAAATCTTTGCGAGGCTAAACTCTGAGACCTTTGCATTGAAGTTGTCGTCAAGTAGAATGTTATGTGGCTGAATATCTCTGTGTACACAATATGTGTGCTCGTCCGCACCCTCGTGAAGATACACGAGCGCACTGATTACTCCCAACATAATATTTAACCTCTTGGGCCAGTCAAGAATTTTTCCCTGATTAGAGTCTCCTGTTTACAATTGAATTTATTAGATTCTCAAGACTGACGACTACTGGTTACCATAAGGATAAGCAAATAAAAAATAATGACGGGGAGCTATACCGAAAATGAAGTCAGATAGACGTCCATTGGTTGGATAATCATAGAGTAACATCGGTTCCTCTTTTCTAATATCACAGAATCCCACAAGCTTCACAATGTTCTTATGCCGCAAATTTACCATACACAACAGCTCGTTCAACATGATTTGGGTATGAGTTAGTTCTGTGCTCGACGCCAGTTGACTAGGGAACGTCTTTACTAGGATTTGTCTTCCGTTGGACAAAGTTCCCTGGACAAAATTGAATGAAAGCGAATATTAGAATACCCTTCACTAATTTATCCTCAAAGAAAATTTGCTTGACGAAAATAAATTTTTACTTTATAAAGATTGAAGCAAGCATTGTAGCTTTTGAGTTCGTGTAGAAACCCATTTGTCGCTTTCTCCAATTGCTTGAGAGTGAAGTGAATTGGTAGCCCCCCAGATTCATGTTCTACGCTAAACGAAGACAGTTGCCTTTTGTCCAAGCTTATCCCTAGAACTAGTGTCTTGCCAGGCTTTTGCTTTCTTTGAGCTGAAGATCTGTGTTGTCCTAGACTTGTAAGATACGTAAAAAGCCTGAGAAAAGAGGGTAACAGCCTTTTTGATTTTTGAGGTCTAGCTACCCAGGTACTTGATTTACATGAGACAGCTTCGCCTATTTCCCATTCATTTACTCGGGAGACAACGTTTGAGTTCGCTGTGCGCATCTCAATGCGTGAGTCTGCTGCACATATCTCTGTTTGCGCTGCACGCTCCATCTCACCTGTTAATGGCATATTGGCACATGAACGTTCTATGCAGTAAAAATAGAATCTGATTAAAAGGTGCTTCTGGGAGAATGTTTTCTTACAGTGAAGAATTTCATTAGTCGTGGTTGATTGCTCAGAAGGAAGTCCACCTGTTTCAAATATCGAGTCAACAGAAAAAAATTGATGGTGACACAGATAAAACGAAGAGTTATTAAAGTGTAAAGTAAATGGTGCAAATAAGTTCACCTGCAGTATCAAGACGCAAGATGCAAGACGCAACCTTAATTTGTATTTGAAATTTCAGCTGGACTATTATACCATCCATCTTGTTCCGTATATAGAGAAGTTCGTCGCGGATCTTCGTAGTGAACAAGAACCTTCATTCCAGCACGTTAATTATTATACTCATACAATAATAACTAATCAGGTAAATCAAGTTCATTTTCCTCATTTAAGGTACATGGGTTTCTAGAAGAAAAATATTCTGTTTGGGACCTTAGGTTAGAAGTTTTACTTTAAGATTTTCTTGTATCCGATAAAGGAACGACACAAAATTGCTCCTCCTACAATTAAATAAAGTGCCTCCTCCATTTTTTCTGAAATTTCTTTGTGGAAGTCAAAATTCATATCTTTGAGCTGCTTCAGAACTTTAGCGAGATCCAGCATCACTTTCAGAAGGTCCAAGCAATCTCTATCGTTTACAGAAATTTTGTCAAATCTTTCTAAAACATTCGCTATTGCTAAAAGCCCAATTGCAGCCCAATGAATATTCCCCAGTTCTTTCACCGCATCCAAGGCCGCTGAGTGTGCGTGGCTAGAGAGCTTGGAGGAAGACGATTTCTGTTTTCAATAAAGATGGGCAATACAATTATCAAACAAAAACTAGAACTTTATCCAGTAGAAATTACTTTCGAACTTTACCTCTACAATAGTCAAATCATAAATTACCTGGTCCGAAATCATCTTTGCACCCTCTGAAATGGATCCAAATAATTTCGAAAAATCGGATGCTACAGGCTGCACTATATCCCTCAGTTTCATGCCACTTTCAAGCAATCTACAACTCAGACCCTGTCAATATCAATATTAGTAAGTGTATTAAAAGCCACCGACCAAAAACTCATAGTTTTAAGTTTTTAAAATCTAATCGTTCATGAGAAGACATTAGAGTGTACCTTATCTGTAAGAGCAGACAAAACATCATCAATACAACCTTGCAGAACTATTACATCAAGGGGTGGTAATTTTGTACCACTGCTAGAGGAAGATGCAGTACTGGGAGAGGGAGTAACAGCAGTACTGGGAGTTAATTTTCTAGGACCGCTGCTAGAGGAAGATACAGTAATGGGAGGAAGAGCAGTACTGGGTGAAGGATCATTCATCTTTAAATATAATCAAACTACATGAAACAACAGCCAAAAATTAAAAACCATCTACTTCATAATATAAGTGAATGTCTTTCATTCAAAAATTCAAAAATTACGAATTAGAAAACCCAAAAGAAAAGCAATAGATTGATCCTCAAGTACCTAATGGATAATCAGAAAGGCTTTTTCTCAGCCTTGAAAATTAGTTCCCACGGTAGTCACCAAAACTTTTTGTCCGACCTTGCTTGCCGTTGCTACCAAAATATAGAGCTCAGAGCATTTCGTTCCTAAAACTCTTCCTGCTCTGTTATTCATAGGCACCTCCCCTCAGGAAGATGGTACAGATACCGCGTAACATATTTTAGTTAAATTATTTCCATTGGCCGGAACATTTTCCAGGAAATTATGCATTTGTTAGGCCTACTATACATATTTTAGTTTTTCTGTTGTTATCGAAAACTATTTCGTGTGAACTTTCTCGTTCTCTAGGTAATATAAGCTACTGTGAATTTCGTATAGGCTTATCATGTCTTTACTCAATTAAAGAGAAAATCTATCTAATTTAAGGTTATTTGTCCTTCAGGGGAGATCAATTTTAAGTGGGAGATGGAGGAAATTTCCGAAGAACATTGAAAATAGTTAACAAGGAAATAAAAATAATGTAAAATGTAGCAATCCATGTAAAACAGAGGTGAGATCCTGACGGGCAAAGAGCTTAGATTGATAGCCCGCGCTGTTTCGTCATCTGTGTACAATTTGGTTACTTGCTGGTTGGAATGTGAAATAGAGGTGATATTCGGGCGGGCAAACAGAGATTCCCCCGTACTTTCGTAAAAGCTAAAATTGACAGTCCGCGCTTTCCCCGTCATCTGCAACTCTATGACTTGCAGGTTGCCTTTACGTCGAAATAGTTCGCAGGAAAGGGCAATGGGTGTAAATGCCATTCACAGGAAACAGGGGCGAAGGAGGGAAAAGGCCGCAGTGAGGGCCCCAGAGTTTTGTCGGCTGTGGCACTGGGATCAGGCAGAGGGCACAAGCTCCAAAAGTTGAGATCCTTCCAAGCAGACTGGTGGGTTCAGCTGAAGCAAGCAGGAGTTTGGTCAATGTGTTGAAGAATTTTATATTTAAAATACGGTTTTTATTTACTCTACAAAATATGGATTTCCCCGCAAACATCAACTGGTACATAATCGATAACAAAATATTCTCCTTGTGTGTGTCAAAACCTTTGGTAAATTAGCAAAATGAAACCGTAGGTTGCATGGAAAAGAACATTTCACCTCACAAAATAGGGAGGACTGCAAACTAGAAAATAGAGGAAGGCATAGCTAATGACCTAAAGAGGACAAAGATTCAATATGGGTGAAGGGGCCATTCGGAAGCGTTAAATGACTCCCAAAACGAACATGCTCATTTTATATGGTATGCCATATACTTTGAATTTTTATATAAGTTATTCATTTGTCATATATGGGTCTTAGAAGCCATATTGTTGCACTCCCCAAAGTACGAACACACTAATCAAGTTAGTGGATTTAGGAGAATCTTGACCTATGTGTATGCCAACAATATAAGAGGATCTTACAACATAGGCAGGTCAAGATATCAAGAAAGTTAAAATGGTTAGAAGGCAATAACAAAAAAAAAAAAAAACACAAAAACACAAAAAAAAAAGTTGTATTCATTTCACCAAAATCAGCTTACAATAATCAAATAGCATTAAAGGTGAGGATAAAGTGAGAATAACTAAAACCACTCATGGTTGGTCAAGAAAACCATCTTAAAGCTTTATTTAGGTAGGGAATAGAGGCAAAGTAGCAAGAGATAAAAAAAATACCTTGAAGCCAATATAGAGGGGATGGGTGAGAATCAAGACAACCAAGACCTATATAGCCCCATATCAACGCCATTAACATGGTCCTTAGAGTTGTATGTCAAAGAGTTAATGGGACTAAAAGGGAGACTTAATAACTTAGAGATGAAAAACACCAAGCTTCAACAAATCATAGAACCAACATGAAGCTAACATAAGAAAATAAGATACTTAAAGCTTAGCTAAACAAATTGCAAAATAACATGGAAATATGATAGTAGTAGATTCTAGCACTAAAACACGATCTAAAACATGGTAACGGTGGGGGCATAGCCCAATTAGGAGAAAACAAAGGTATTTTGCATATAAAATTTAATCAGAAATAGCAAGCATGGAGGTTAAAGAAACTAAATTAATGGAGAAATTCAAAGATGTTTAGTCATGGACACAAGTGACAAAAAATCCAATAGAGACATGAAGAGAGCTCATAAAGAAACAAATCGGATTGCAAATGTGGGAGGAAAATTTTCAGCAAGATAGAACAAAAAGACAATTATTAAAGGGATGAGAGAACACGTGGATTGAAAAAATACTAATAGACTAATAAGAGACTTCCTATTAGATAAATTCCAATGGCCAAGACACATTCTTCAAGAGAATAGAATAGGAAGAATGACGAGAATAAATCAATAGAAATATAAGAGTAACCTTGAAAAATACAAAAGATAATAATAAAAATTATAAAACAAAAGGTTTTTCATAGGCACATTGTTGGCAATTTTTGTCATTGATGTCAACATTGAGGAGTTTGTATTGGTGTCAATATTGAGGAGTTTTTTTTGTAGTTGTTGTCATTAATGTCAACACTGATTGTTGGTTGATGTCAGCACTTCAGGAGTAAGGAAGGTTGTTAGTCCTCAACATTTGTTGCCATTGTTATATTTAGTTTGGGTTAACATTAATGTTGAAGTTCATGGTTGGATGTCATGCCTTATCAAGGAGTTGTTGAAGTTCACATAATGCATTATTATTGTTAGCAAAGTTGATTTTAATAATGATATATTGAAATGAGGATAATAAGCATTAAGATGAGGATTATAAGCATGACTAATAGTGGAGCTCGATGTTGCTGAAGGTCTACATTATACCTTATACGCTCTCTTGATGTTCCTAATGAAGCATGTGTTACTGGAAGAAAGATCTTGCCTCCATAAGTTTCTTAAGTGTTTCTATTCCTAGAAGCTACATTAAAATCTATTTGGGAGAATGCTCCACATTCCTTTGATGATGAAGGTATGGTCTTATGATTTCATATTAAATGTTAGTGTTTTATGGATGTTGCACTCCTACCTTTTTAGGCCACCTATGTTGCCGAGGAGGTTTTTGTGAATTGTATAGAAGGTTGTTAGTGTTGTTGGTTGTCTAGATTGGTTTGGGAAATGCTCTGCATTTCTCTGTATTGATGTCTCTGCTCATGTAGCTTGGTGAATATGATCTCAACATTTGTGCAGTGTCACAGTTCCAATTTATCATGTGTTGAAGTGGTTCGCAAGCTGATATATTAATGTTATATCTCATGATTAAGCATTTAATGCTTCTTAGATAAAGTATTTTGTACCTATTTGATATGCAATGACTATTGATGGAATGAAAATATGAAATAAGTATATTGAAGTGTTGTTGGAGGAACATCCCCATGTGATCCACACATTGCTAATTGACTGCTTTCATGCCACATTGTGTATTGAGTTGACTTTCTTTATCTTTTATAGATATCTGGTCGACAAGGCATGTTCCTTTGCTTACGTTGTATGGTTGGGGGTTTGCACCATAAATGGAGGACACATTATGATAAATTTGGGTCTTGACCTATCCTATTTGGGACCACATCAAGTAAATTCAATTGGAAGTATGTTTTTGGGCTGACTAGTTATGCGCCTTAATGTTTCATCCACATGTTTCCTTGATGCCGACTTAAGGTGATGTGTGCCTACATGTAAATTGCTTTGGATCACATTTAAAGAAGTGCTAATATTTTTTGATCCTCTCCATATTCGGGATAGGAGTGTACTATGTTTTGGTGGTCGACTAGATGAATTCATTATTTATCCTTTTCCTGGCCAACCTAATTAAAGATTTGAAGTGTTGCGATGGATATAAATACAAAATCATTTTAGATGCAACATGATGGAGAAGTGTACAAGTGTGAAGAAGTGTGTATGCAAATCGTATTGAATATCCAGTAGATTTAGTGCTACTTTGTGAAGAAGAAAGAATCAGATGTGCTATAACACCTCAGTCAACAAAGTGTTATGTTGAAAAGCATTGAAATATTTATCTAAATCATATTGTATCCTTCTTTGAGATAGTGAATCTCATCAAGTCCCTATCACTTGTTCTTGAAGTCATATTATCTCCAGTTCAACAAGTCTTTTGTATCTTGCTCCAAGGTAGTGAGCCTTCAAGTGCAAGTCTTTTTGGCAGTGAGCCTTATATTGTGAGTTGACTCTCACTGTGTTTTTTTCCTCTTTGATTTTTCCATGTAAATATGGTGTTCTCCTTGTGCATGTGTGTGTTCTCTATTTCTTTCTCACTATTCTTGATCTAGTTAGAAGTGGAATTGCTATATCTTGTATTGCTTAAAGGTTTCTAAAGTGGCTAAGAATTCAAACTGTTAAATCATTCTTTGTTACTGTTATGTTTTAAGTTTTTGATTTGACAAAGAAGGTTGTATTGTTTTGAAAGTTTCAAGGTCCAAAAGGGCTCAAGTTTTTGTTAAAATTGATTAACCCTCCCCCTCTAAGTCTTTGGAAGTGTTCAACAATTGCTATTAAAGCCAAGTTTCTCTAAAGAAGCTTAACAAATTGAGGCAAAGATCCGGGATGGCACATGATGGTTCATACAAGGGTTCTAGGTTTGATGGGACTAATCACTTTTTTTGAAAATTGAAAATGGAAGGACACCTAAACTGTCCTGGGTTGGGTGTGTGGCAATCAGTCAAAAGTGGTTATACTGCTCCTACCACTCCTCTTACAGGTCCAACAGAAACTAGATTATATGAGTGCAATGCCAAAGCTAAGAATGCTATTTTGTGTGGATTAGCTGATTCAAAACTTTTGAAGGTGATGAATTGTAGTTCTGCCAAAGGTGCTTGGAAAAAGCTTAGTAGCATCTATGAGGGGGATATTAAAGTGAAGAAAGACAAGATGCAAATCTTTAAGAGAAAATTTGAGACTCTAAGGATGATGGAAGATTAAGCCATTTCAAGTTACAAGAAGTTATCTCTAGTCTTTTTGGTCTTGGTGGAGAAGTAAAGGAAAGTGAAAAAGTGAAGAAGGTTTTGAGATCTCTCCCAAAATCCTAATTATTAGCCATTGAAGAACCAAAATATTTGGATCAATATTCAGTTGATGAAATTTTTGGTACTCTTACTGCCTTTGAAATGAGAGAGTTTGATAAAGATGTTCCAAAAAGGGAAGTTGCTTTCAAATCCAATAAAAATATTGAAGTTGAGGTTATTGATCAAAATGAAGACCTTGATGAGATTGAAGAAAATTTTCTGAGAAGATCGAAGAAAGGAACTTGCAAATATAAAGGTAAGTTACCATGTTTCAATTGTGGAAGAATATGTCATTTTGCATCTAAATCTCTTTACAAAGAATCAGATGATAACAATAAAAGAGATAAGGTTAAAAAGGGTCTTTATTCCAAAGAAACCAGTGGCTCCTTTGAAGATGAGGAGAATGATTCAAATGATGAAACTCTCTTTATGAATTTCAATACTTCTCACAAAAAGTATAACATTGATAAATGCAACGAGTTCGACTCCCTAAGTGATGAAGATATGTTTTCCTCTAATCCAGATCTAGAATCTATACAACCTAAAGCCTGGGACTTCAATTCAGATAATTGGGGAATAGAATTTGAAAGAAAACTTTGGTCAACTCTAAAAGACTTGAATGAAGGAAGGGGACTAAATCAAAAATATAAAACCTTGCTTGCAAAATCAAAGGAAGAAACTGACAAATTGAAAATTCAAGTTGAAAAAGGCAAAGAATGTGAAATAAAACTAAAAGAGGCAGAAGGTATGATCTCTAATTTGAGTATAAGGGTTGAAGAAGGCAAGAGGATTGAATACTGTTTGAATGTAAAGATCAATGACAAAACCGTTGAATGTTTAAAGCTTGAGGAAGAGATTTCCACTCTCAGGAATGATTTGAGAAGAAAAAAGGAACAAATTAACAATAGAGAGAAGTCTAGACCCGAGGATAACTCCAAAAAATTTGAAAGTCCTGAAACGAAAAAGGAGAAAGCTTGGACTTTAGAATCTAAGAGGAATGGCTTTGGAGATGCAAAGGTTGTTCAAAATGGCAAGAAAGAAGGCGTATCCAATCCTGACCGAAAGTAAAAAGGAAGTTCTCCATCTAGACAAAGCATCATGCTCTGTCTAGGTTCAATCAATCCTTTCAAGATTACTGTTTATCTTGTATATTTTGGGGTATAAGGTTGTATATTGTAGAATTCTAGATAGAGAAGGAATAATAACATAAGTAGGTCATTTATGCTTCAAAGAAACAATTCTATCTTATTTCATGAATATTGATATACCTGCAACAAATATGGTCACAAGGTTGATGAGTGCAGATCGAAGGTGAAGAGGAGAAACTCTGTTCCAGAGCACAAAGTTGTGTGCTACAAATGCAATAACATGGGATATAAGGTAAACTATTATAGAAGTGGCTTTAGTAAGCCACAAGTTTAGAAAAAGGTTGAATCCCATAATCAACAAAAGAAGAGAAATGAAAATGTCTAGAAAGAAGATATGAGAAGAAGGAAAGTAATAAAATTATGCACTTTGCACAAGATTCCAAGACAAACTAAGATATTAGAGCATTATCTTAGGGGGAGGTTTGACTTGCAAAACCTTTTTTCCCCTTGAGAAGAAAAAGTGTTGAGGACCTTAGCATAAAAGAAGATTTGACTCAAATCAGTTGGTGTGCAGATCTGCTATGCATAAATAGAACCTTATTGAACATCTTGGTAGAGGAAGATGACGTGTGAAGGTTGGTACACTTATTCTGATTAATGTCATTCTAGTTTTGTGTGCCCCATATAAAGATAAAGTCTTAGAAAAGTAAAGTTTTAAAAGTTTTCCAAGGCATTTACATTACATTCTCCATTCGTAAAGTCAAGGTATTTTGGTTTGTATCTCTCCACAATTTTTTTTTGTATTACTGTCTAGAAGTTAAGTTGATCAAAATGTGAAGGTATCATATCCAAGTTTTCAAGTCTTTATACCTTTTGAAGAGGAAGATATCAATTATAGTGTTTCAAATTGGCTTGAAAAAGTGATGTTGAAAGCTTGTTGGAATACTCAATATTCTTTCAAAACCAAAGGTTTGTACATACAGATCTATGGACATGTTTAGTGCATGGAATCTTGTTGTATGGGTTTATTTGGTGAGCCACAAAGCTCTATTTTTAGATAACAATGCGCTACAATGCCTATCTCTTCTATAGAACATATGGTTGGGTACTTGCGCTAACCGATGCTTGAACAAACCAATTACATGAGTTGGTATAGTTGTTAGATTTTCTTTTCATGCGGTATGTTTGGTTGGAAAATTTCAAGCCAATCCTAAGAAATATCATGAGAAAGTTATAAAAAGAATCTTCATATACTTGAAGGGTACTCTAGATTATGGCCTATGGCACAAAAATGATTAAAATTTCTCTCTGAGTGCCTATAATGACATCAATGCTGATTGGGAAGGTTGTGTTGTCAGAGAAGTAGAAATGGTAGTGCATTCTCTTTGGGAGATAGATTGGTCTCATGGTTCAATAAAAAAACAAGATTCAATGTCTTTGTCCATAGTAGAAGCATAATAGATTGTTGCAGCATCTCGCTATACTCAGGTTCTTTGGATGAAGTAGACTTTAAAGAATGTGAGGGTGAATTATGATGAACCTATTCCTATACTATTTGACAATACAAGTGTTATTAACATTTCCAAGAATTTGGTCATGCACTCAAGGACTAAGCACATTTCAACCCAGTATCACTTTTTGAGAGAAAAAGTTGAAGAACATGAAGTTAGAATGGAATATGTGCCTACCAAAGATCATACTGTAGATATCTTCACAAAGGCACTTTAAAAGGATAATTTTGAGTATTTGTGGCAGAAGTTAGAGGTGATTTCCCCTCCTTGTTCTAACTAGATACATAAATGGTGCATCTTTCTAGGGGGAGAAATTAATGATATATCCTTTTCTCTTAGATTGATGAGTACTACCCCTTAGGGGGAGTTGGTAGTAAGGGGGAGTTTTGAAGTAGTTATGTATTTGTTGTGCATGAAGAAGATGTGTTGATAGAAAAAGGGGGGCATGTGTTGTTGCTTCAATAGAAGATCATTTTTCCCTTTGTTCCAGAAGTTAGAGAATGTTTTAATACTTGTGTAGGAGCATATGACCCTTTGTCCTTGATGCCAAAGGGGTAGAGTAAGTAGTGTGTGTTGCAATCAATACCAAAGGGGAAGATTGTTGGCAATTGTTGTCATTGATGTCAACATTTATTGTTGGTTGATGTCAGAGCTTGAGGAGTAAGGACAATTGTTAGTACATAACATTAGTTGTCATTATTATATTAAGTTTGGGATAACATTAATGCCAAAGTTCAAGGTTGGATATCATGCCTTATCAAAGAAGAGTTGTTGAAGTTCACATAATGCATTATTACTATCGAAAAAGTTGATTTAATAATGATATATTCAAGTGAGGATTATAAGCATTAAGATGAGGATTAGAAGCATGAAGAATAGTGGAGAGATGTTTTTGAAGGTCTACAGTATATCTAATACACTCTCCTAATGTTCCTAAAGAAGCATGTGTTGCTGAAAGAAAGATTTAGCCTCCACAAGTTACTTAAGTGTTTATAAGAAGCTACATTAAAATCTAGTTGGGAGAATGGTCCACATTCCTCTTCTGATGAAGATATGGTCTTGTAGTTTGGGACTAAATGTTAGTGTTATGTGGATGTTTCACTCCTATCTTTTTAGGTCACCTGTGTTACTGAAGAGGTTTATATGAATTGCAAAAGGTTGGCAGTGTTGTTGGTTGTGCAGAATGGTCCAAGAAATGCTCTAGATTGATGTCTCTAGTCCTACAACTTGGTGAATGTGCTCTCAACATGTGTACAGTGTCTCAGTTCTAATATCATGTTTTGAAGTGGTATGCAATTTGATATGTTAATATTATATCTCATGATTAAGTATTATGTGCTTCCTGGATAAAGTATTTTGTACCTATTTGATCTATGGTGGTTGTTGATGGCATGAAAATATGAAATAAGTATATGGAAGTGTTGTTGGATGTTTAAGGAACATCCCCATGTGATCTGCACATTGCTAATTGGTTGCTTTGGTGCCTCATTGTGTCTTGAGTTGACTTTCTTGGTCTTTTGTGGATATTTGTTTGACAGGGATTTTTCCTTTACTCATGCTATGTCCTTGGGGGTCTATGCCAGAAATTGAGGATGTGTTATGATAGATTTTGGTCCTCACCTATCTTGTTTGGGACTACATCAAGTAAGTTTAATTGGAAGTATGTTTCTGAGTCGAATGGTTATGTGCTAAGAAATGTTTCAACCATATGTTTCCTTGATGCTGACTTAAGTTGATGTGCACTTATGTGTAAATTATTTTTAATCACATTGGAAGAAGTGCTAAGATTGTTTTTGGTCCTCTCTATTCTTAGGATAGGACCACACTATGTTTTGGTGGTTGACTAGTTGAATTCATTGTTTATCCTTTTCCTAGGTAACCTAATTGAAGATTTGAAATGTTGCAATGGATATAAATGCAATATCATTTCAGATGCAACATGATGGAGAAGTGTACAAGTGCAAAGAATTGTGCATGTGAATTGTACTAAGTATCTAATAGATTTAGTGCTACTTTGTGAAGAAGAAGAAAGATAGAATCAGATGTGCTATAACACCTCAGTCACTAGAGTGTTATGTTGACAAGCATTGTAGTATTTATCTAAATCATATTGTATCATGTTCTAAGATAGTGAATCTCATCAGGTCCCTGCATCTTTCTCTTGAAGCCGTGTTGTCTTCAGTTCAACAAGTCCTCTATATCTTTCTCCATGGTAGTGAGCCCTCTTGCAAGTCTATTTGGTAGTGAGTCTTATATTGTGAATTAACTCTCATTGTGGTTTTTCCCTCTTTTGGTTTTCCACGTAATTCTAGTGTTCTCCTTCTTCATGTGTGTGTTCTCTATTTCTTTCTCACTATTGCTGATCTAGTTAGAAGTATAATTTCTATATCTTGCATTGCTTGAAGGTTGCTAAAGTTTCTAAGGATTCAAACTACTAGATATCATTCTTTGTTACTGTTATTTTTTAAGGTTTTGATGTTACAAAGAAGGTTTAATTGTGTTGAAAGTTTCAAGGTTCAGGAGGGATTAAGTTTTTGTTAAGACCGATTCATCCCCCTTCTTAGTCTTTGGAAGTGTTTGACACACACAATTCAATATAGATGATTACCTAACCCCACACAATTAGAAGATAGAAAGGTTGAGTGAGAGAAATTTATAGCAATAAGAAATGTAAGAAATTAGGCTTGGTTATATTGGGGAAAACCCAAATTTATAGCAACATGACCCATAATAAATAGGAAGACATGCCCATTTACAATCATATTAAAATGGTAAGCTATAATTGTAGAGGCTACCCTTAGAGGAAGGGTCTTGCTTAAGGGCCCATAGTAGAGTGAAATAAAATCATTGTTCTCTTTGAAACACATACAAATGAGGGTTGCAAGGTGCCAAAATAGAAGTGGTGAAGCACATGGGTAAATGAAAATCTTGGTAAGGGAACACATGGCAAGGAACCATAAAAGTTAAAAAGGACTCAAATAACTAGTACACATGGATGAGGATAATAGATAAGAAATCTATCATTTATCTTGTAGTATGTTACTTTGTTGTATATGGCTCTAAAATGTACAAAAAATACCTAGACAAAGAATATCATTATGAACCATTAAAAATGGACATAACAAAAAATTGTGTCATAGGCGAGGTCATTCTTATTTGAGACTTTATTGCAAGAAAAATAATAATAAATGCTCACTACTTATTAACAATGAAGAGGGGTTGAATGGAAATATCCTATGGTTAAATGATAAAGGGAACATAAGTTGGAAAGGGTTTCTTGGGACAAAAATAGAGGAATTTCATAACTTTGAGTTGATTTTTTGGGGATATGTAGCTTTCATGCTTTAATTATATATAATCGAATAAAGGCATAACCAAGTTCTAGGAAGATTACATTCCAAAGCTACCATGAGAAAATTATAGTGGACATCACAATTTGTTTGTAGAATGTTATGCTAAGAAAAATAGAGGTTGAAATAAGAAGCTACCCTATAAAAAATGAAATTGTATCATAACCCTATATACATAAATATTAGTATGCAAAAGGTGGAAAATAGAGGGCTATTATTCAACTAAGTAAAATAAGTGAGTTCCCAAGAAAATATCTTGACTTGTGAAAATCAAGGCAGTCTCAAAGGAATTCTTAATTTTACTTTTCTATGAAATAAAAAACACTAGTAGCTCCAACAAAAGAAAAAGAATAATAAATAGCTATAAATAAATGGAAAAATACACAAAAAACTCATGGCATACAAAATAAATAGAGTTAGAAGAAGTACAAAAAATATTTTTTTGACAAATCTATGGTTTGATGAAGAGACCAAGGTAGAAAAAATAATGTTTAAAATCCTGGGTGTAGAGGAGGGGATTTGCTATTCTCAAGGCAATGGGGTTTTGAGGAAAAAATAGCTCTCCATTACTTGAATTTATCTTTGTGCCAATTGCTATATCTTGCATTGCATGAAGGTTGTTGAAGTTGCTAAGGATTTAAACAGCTATATCATTCTCTATTACTGTTATGTTTTAAGCTTTTGATTTGACAAAGAAGGTTGTATTGTGCTAAAAATTTCAAGGCCTGAAAGTGCTTAAGTTAAATTGTTAAGGACGATTCACCCCCTCTTATTCTTCAAAAGTGTTTAACAATTAATATTAGAGCTAAGTTCCTTTGAAGAAGCTTAACAACTTGAGGCAAAGATCCGAGATGGCACATGATGACCTTCATACAAGGGTCCTAGGTTTGATGTGACTAATTACTCTTTCTGGAAAATGAGAATGGAAGGACACCTAAACTCTCTTGGATTTGGCGTGTGGAAATAAGTCAAAAGTGGTTATATTGCTCCTACCACTTCTCTTACAAATCCAACCTAAATCAAATTATATTTGTGCAATGTTAAAAGTAGGAATGCTATTTTGTGTGGATTAGCTGATTCATAACTTTTGAAGGTGATGAATTGTATTTTTGCCAAAGACGTTTGGGAAAATCTTAGTAGCATCTATGAAGGAGATACTAAAGTGAAGCAAGCCAAGATGCATATCTTTAAAAGAAAATTTGAGACGAGCTAAGGATGACAAAAGATGAAGCCATTGCACATTATATGCTCTGGGTACAAGATGTTGTCTATGGCATTTTTGATCTTGGTGGAGAAGAAAAGGAAAGTAAAATAGTGAAGAAGGTTTTGATATCCCTCTCAAAATCCTATAGTCACAAAGTTTCTTCTGTTGAAGAATTAAAAGATTTGGATCAATATTCAGTTGATGAAATGTTCAATACTCTTATTACCTTTGAAATGAGAGAGTTTGATAAAGATGTTCCAAAAAGGGAAGCTAATTTCAAAGCCAATAAAAAGATTTAAGATGAGGTTTTTGATCAAAATGAAGACCTTGATGAGATTGATGCAAATTTTGTGAGAATATTGGAGAAATGCACTGGAAAATATAAAGGTAAGTTACCATTCAAATGTTTTAATTGTGGAAGAATAGGCCATTTTGCATCTGAATGTCCTTACAAAGAATCAAATGATACCAATAAAAGAGATAAGGTTAGAAAGGGTCTCTATTCCAAAGAAAGCAATGGCTTCTTTGAAGATGAGGAGAATGATTCAAATGATGAAATTCTCTTTATTGTTTTCAATACTATTGAGAGAAAGTATACCATTGAGAAATGTGAGTTCGTATCATTGAGTGATGAAGATATGTTTTCCTATGATATGGATTTGGGATCTATGGAACTTGAAGGTTGGGACTTTAGTTCAGATAATTGGGGAATAAAATTTGAAGGAAAACTTCAGTTACCTTTGAAGCCCTGAATGAAGCACGGGGACCAAATAAAAAATATGAAATCTTGCTTGCAAAGTCAAAGGAAGAAACTAAAAAATTAAAAAATTCAAGTTGAAAAAGGAAAAGAATGTGAAATGAAACTAAAAGAGGTAGAAGGTATGATATCTAATTTGAAAATAAGGGTTGAAGAAGTCAAGATGATTGAATATTGTTTAAATGTCAATCTCAACAAAATTATTGAATATTTAAAGCTTGAGGAGGATATTTCCACTCTCAAGAATTATCTGAGAAGAGAAAAGGAACAAATTAATAATGGAGAGAATTATGGTCCTGAAGATAACTCAAAAATATTTGAAAGGCATAAACCAAAAAAGTAGAAATCTTGCACTAAAGAATTGAATAAGAATGACTCCAAAGATGCAAAGGTTGCTTAGAATGGCAAGAAATAAGGTGGATCCAATCCCGATCGAAAGAAAAAAGAAGTTACCCATCTGCAAAGTAACATGATCCTTCCAATTTCAATCAACCCTTTTAAGGTTATGATTTCTCTTGCAATATTTTTAGGCATAAGGTTGTTGATTATATAGTTAGATAGAGAAGGAATAATAACATAGGCATGATGTCATTTATGCCTCAAAGAAACAATTAGATTACTCATTTCATG
Source organism: Sequoia sempervirens (assembly GCA_007258455.2). Lineage (NCBI taxonomy): Eukaryota > Viridiplantae > Streptophyta > Pinopsida > Cupressales > Cupressaceae > Sequoia > Sequoia sempervirens. Next base: position 40,351 of record VDFB02032940.1, read on the forward strand.
GATATTGCTATACGTGCAACAACTATGGTCACAAGGTTGATCGGTGCCAATCTAAGGTGAAGAGGAAAAAATCTATTCCAAAGCACAAGGTTGTGTACTAAAAATGCAATAAAATGGGACATAAGGAAAACTAATGAAGAAGTGGCTTTAGAAGCCACTAGTTTAGAAAAAAGTTGAATCCTATAATTAGTAAAAGAAGAGAAATGAAATAGTCTGGAAAGAAGATAATAAGAAAAAGGATAGTACTATACTTGTACACTCTGGACTTGAGATTCTAAGACAAACTAAGATAGAGCATTATCTCAGGGTGAGGTTTGACTTGCAGAACCTTTCTACTCCTTGAGAAAGAAAAATTGTTGAAGACCTCAACATAAAAGAAGATATGAATCAAATCAGCCTATTGTGCATAAATGGACCGTTATTGAATATCCCAGTAGAGGCAAATGATATGTGAAATTTGGTACACTTTTTTTGATTAATGTCATTCTAGATTTTTGTACTGCACATAAAGATAAAGTCTCTAATAGAAAAGTTTCAAAAGTTTTCCAAGGCATTCATAATGCATTCTCCATTGGCAAAGTCAAGGTATTTTGGTTCACATCTTAGCAGAATTTTTTTTTCTCCCGGTGTAGAATATAATTTGATCAATGTGAAGGTAATATTTCCAAGTTTTCAAGTATTTATACCTTCTGAAGTGGAAGATATCAACAACAATGTTCAAAAATAGTTTAGTAAAGTGATGTTGAAGGCTTGTTGGAATACTCTGTATTCTTTCAAAAGAAAAGGTTTATCCATATAGATCTATGGACATGTTCATTGAATGCAATCAAGTTGTATGAGTTGATTTGGTAAACCACAAAGCTCTATTTTTAGATAATAGTGTGCTGCAATACCTATCTATTCTATAAAACATATGGTTGGGTACTTACACCAACTTATTCTTGAACAAATCAATTACATGAGTTGGTATAGTTGTTAGGTTTTCTTTGCATGCAATATGTTTGGTTGCTCGATTACAAGCCAATCCTAAGCAATCTCATGAGAAAGTTACGAAAAGAATCTTCAGATACTTCAAGGGTACTCCAGATTATGGCCTATGATACCAAAAAGATCAAAATTCCTCTTTGAGTGCCTATATTGATGCAATTTGGGTTGGTTGTGTTTATGTCAAGAGAAACTTGTAAGTGGTAGTGCATCCTTTTTGGGAGATATATTGGTCTCATGATTCAGTAAAAAACAAGATTTAGTGTCTTTTTCCACAACAAAAGAAAAATATATTGTTGTAGAATTTTTTTGTATGTAGGTGCTTTGGATGAAGAAAACTTTAAAGGATGTGAAGGTGAATTATGATGAACCTATTCCTATACTATGTGATAGTACAAGATCTATTAACATTTCCAAGAATTTGATAATTCACTTAAGGACTAAACACATTTCAATCCAGTATCACTTTCTGAGAGAGAAAGTTGTAGAACATGAATTCAAAATGGAATATGTGCCTACTAAAGATAGATTGTAGATATCTTCACAAAGGAACTTTGAAATGATACTTTTGAGTATCTATAATAGAAGTTAGGGGTGATTTCCCCTCATTCCAACTAGATACATAAATGGTGCATCTTTATAGGGGGATAAATTCATATCATATCCTTTTCTCCTTGATTAATGATTGCTAATCCTCAAGAGGAGCTGGTAGTAAGGGGGAGTTCTGAAGTAGTTTTGCATAAAGAAGATGTGATGTTGCTCAAAGGGGGAGCATGTGCCACTGCTTCAATAGAAGATCATTTTTCCCTTTGCTCATGAAGTCAAAAAATTCCTTGCTACTTTGTGCAAGAGTGTATGTACCTTTTTCCTTGATGTCAAAGTGGGAGAGTGATTAGTGTGTTTTATCATCAATGCCAAAGGAAAATATTGTTGACAGTTTTTTTCATTGATGTCAACACTGAGGAGTTTGTATTGATGTCAACACTAAGGAGTTTGTTGGCAGCTATTGTCATTGATGTCAACATTGATTGTTGGTTGATGTCAATGCTTGATGATTAAGGAAGTTTGTTAGTACTTAACATTAGTTTTTATTATGATATTCATTTTGGCCTAATATTAATGCTAAAGTTCATGGTTGGATGTCATGCCTTATCAAAGAAGAGTTGTTGAAGTTCACATAATGCATTATTACTATGAGTAGAGTTAATTTCATAATGATATATTCAAATGAGGATTAGAAGAATTAAGATGAGGATTAGAAGCATGAATAATAATGGAGAGATGTTTTTGAAGGTCTATAATATATCTTATACACTCTCTTGATGTTCCTAATGAAGCATGTTTTACTGAAAGAAAGATCTAGCCTCCACAAGTTGTTTAAGTGTTTATATTCCTAGAAGTCACATTAATCTATTTGGGATAATTCTCCACATTCATCCACCGATGACGATATGGTATTTGGGTTTGGAATTAAATGTTATTGTTTTGTGGATGTTGCACTCTTATCTTTTCAATTCACTTATGTTTCTAAGGAGGTTTTTGTGAATTAGAGAAGGTTGGTAGTGTGGTTGGTTGTCTAGTCTGGTCCAAGAAATGCTCCACAGTTCTCCATATTGATGTCTCTACTCCTATGGCTTGGTGAATGTTATCTCAATTTTTATGTAGTGTTTTAGTTCTAATATCATGTGTTGAAGTGGTCGGCAAGATGATATGTTACTATTATATCTCATGATTAAGCATTTTGTGCTTCTTGGATAAAGTATTATGTACCTATTTGATTTTTGTGGATTTTGATAGTATGGTAGTAAAAAAGAAGTATACAGAAGTGTTGTTGGATGTTCAAGAAACATCCTCATGTGATTTGCATGTTGCTAATTGGCCACTTTGGTGCTACATTATGTCTTGAGTTGGCTTTCTTGGTCTTTTATAGATATTTGGCAGACAAGGTTTGTTCCTTTTCTCATGCTGTGTCCATGGGGGTTTGCACCAACAATGGAGGATGTATTATGATAGATTTGGGTCCTAAACTATCCTGTTTGGGGCCACATCAAGTAAATTCAATTGGAAGTATGTTTTTGGAGTGACTAATTATGCACTTTAATGTTTCATCCACATGTTTCCTTGATGTCAAGTTATGTTGATGTGTGCCTACGTATAAATTGTTTTGGATCACATTGGAAGAAGTGCTAAGATTGTTTTTGGTCATCTTTATCTTTAGGATAGGATCACACTATGTTTTGGTGGTTGACAAGCTAAATTCATTGCTTACCCTTTTATTGGCCAACCTAATTGAATATTTAAAGTGTTGTGGTGGATAAAATACAAGATCATTTTAGATGCAACATGATGGAGAAGTGTACAAGTGTATAGGAATTGTATTGAATATCCAACAAAGTTATTGCTACTTTATGAAGAAGAAAGATATAATTATATGTGCTATGAGACCTTAGTCAACAAAGTGTTATGTTGACAAGAATTGTAATGTTTATCTAAATCATATTGTATCCTTATTTGACGTAGAGAATCTCATCAAGTCCCTGTATCTTGATCC
>VDFB02032941.1:0-80946 GCA_007258455.2 Sequoia sempervirens
CAAATCCTGAGACCAAGGTTTTTGATTTCCTTATCAATCATCACCATGAAACCAACCACCACCTCCTCCTTAGAGACTCGTCAATTTTGTTTCTTAGGAGCCATGTCTACCACAATTCCCTTCCCCTTGGAATTTGTTGCCCCCTTCTTACCAACACCTCTCACACTAGAGCCACACACACCATCACTAAAATTTTCTTGCACTCATCAAAACTCAAACAAAAAATGGGCAAGAAAACCAATGCCTCAATCAAATTAATGAACATGTCACGACCTCATGACATCATAATTCCACACACACCGCCACAAGAATAACCTATACTCAACTCTCCGCCACTGAAACATCCCATTATCAAGAGAGAGGACTTGAAGGGTTTAAATGTATGTGCTCAATCTATTAATTATGTGATATGTTGTAAGTTATGTTACATAGAATATGTTTCATTTTGGTTATGATGAATTATGTGTATCAATAGTGAATGTGTAAACTTTATAGCCATTAGAAAACAATAACTCTATATTGTTATTATAAGGAAAATAGATAAATTTTCTTGTGTTGGGGTTATGATTATTGAAAATATTTAGGTACATTTATTTAGGGTACATGGCATATACATTTTGATGCCTTTATTATGTATATTAAGGGCTTATGAGCATGAGTGATATACTTTGTTCTCATGTCACTAACATTCCTTCTAGCATAGCTATGAGTATTCTAGTGAGTAAACTAGAATAGCGAAGGTTAACGAAGTTTGCCTTATTTGTATAATGGTATTAAAATTAGTCTTCATTGAATGGGATAAGTAAATAAATATTTTAAATGTGTAATATCCATGTAATAATAGAGAAAATGGTTTGAGATGTACAACTTAACAAATATTTCCAAAGGTTTATTTGATTGAAAATGTTCTTATGTAGAAGCTCGTATTAGTGTGAATAATGCACACCCTTTGTCATGTTTGAATGGTTATTTTATTGTAGCTAATAGGATATCACTTGAATATAAATCTAATTATTGTATAGGGCCTATGCATTGGAGTAATCCATTAGACATCATCTTAACTTCAAATATTATGCAACACAAGTTATAAAAACATTATAAGAGATGATTGTTTAGTGAATTCAATAATCCTTTGCAAGTATTGTGAGGAGTAGTTTAGATTATTGTTGTATTTTAAAGTTAAGACAATTTTTAGGGATTCTATTATGGTCTATGTAATGGGATCTTTATACTTATTTATATCATCTACTTAATCATTGTGTTAGGGTTTCTTCAAGGTAACAAGGGAGGTTCATATGGAGTCTTTGATGGTATTTTGATTTGGTGAAAACCTTATTAATCCTTATCTTTGTTAAAATTATTTGCATTGAGTTGTATGATAAAGAACCTAAAATAAACTTGTTTCTCCCTAAGTATGTTATAGACCTTGATAATATATGTCATATGTATTGTTAGATTTCCTTACTTCAAGAATGGTTATATGGGGTTATTTTTCCAAGTGATTAGGGTATCACATGAATTATCAATGTTAAGATTGGAATGATAGTTTTGTGTTATCTTTATCTCAAAATATTTTTTGGAAAATGGGATATGACAGCGATGTTTTATGATAATTACTTGGTAGGAATTGTATTTGAAGTTGAGTTGTTTTATTTATGTTGAGTGACATAGAACTTATTGAAATGAAGAAAAATGGGTCTTATGTCACTTTTGTTTAGAACAATAAGATCTAGGTACCTTACTCCAAAATTTCATTAGAAAGAGAGAAGATCACAAAGGGATAGGATTGACTTTCAACCTTGAGATGAGCCAACCCTATTTTGGGATCTTGGATCTCGACTTTCTTATGACATAAATTATTGATTGGTTGTTTTGGGAGATGATTTAAAATGCATTAACTAAATGAATTGCATGACCTAACACTTGAAATGCAAATTTCTATAATAATAGAAACAAAAACGACAATTTGCAGACAGATCTGGGAAGTGTAGAAAATGGTAATCCAACCCAAAAAAGTGGGTTTTAGGACCTGTAGTAGGACTCATTCACCAAAGGGTGAATGGGTCTTTGCACAAGGATTTTCCTCAACTTTGGGGTCCTCTGGTGCAAGATTTGAACTTCTGTTTGCCCTAGGTTTCACTATTGGAAAGTCAAAAATAAATTATGGATCTGAGTTTTTGTATCTTGACAACAATGACAACTTCAATGACAACAATGCAAAATTTCTCCTTTGATCAGTCTTCAATCCTTCTTCACCTGTAAATATGCACATACAAAGAGAGAAGAAAAAATGTTTGTTTTTGGGTGAATAGGGGTTTGCCTTAGTCAAACCCCGATTTGGTAATTCAACCTCAATGATAAAAGTAATGATAAATGGAAGGAATTGATGAATGAACAAAGCTATGTCACAACTCACCAAACCCTTAATGGTTTCCCTTAGAGGACTAAAGTTTAACACATCACTCCAAGGATATTGATCTTGCATGAATTGTCTTGAATGATTGATTGATTTGATGCTTGAATGCTTGAAACCTACATCACAATGTTTTTTTATTATATAAGTAGCATTTACAGGTTGTTGTACCCTTTACATGGAGATCCCTCAGGGAAAAAAAGGAACTTAGTTCAAAATATTATCAAAAATTTTGTAATAAAAAATAATGGAAATAGGACACAAGCACAACACATTAACAACAAAACTCCAACACCACCCAGACCTGAACATTAACTGTCTACATTTTCCCATTTCTGAACCAAGAGGTTTAATACATTGTCCCCAATCTAGTTGGGACCTTCCCCAACAATATTTTTATTCACTTCCTCCTTGATGATGTTAGAAATCTGTGAATCATTTTCACAGTGAACCAAGCCAAGCAATTGAATTTCTGCTCCATTTTAGTAACATGTTCTTGCAGCACACCAAGGTCCTCATTCTTGCGCTTCCTGCTCTGGATCTCCTCTTCCTAGCCAACTCTAGAATCAAAAGATTAAGTGAGGTCCTCCTTAAGCTTTTTGTTTCATGTCAGAGAAATTACTAGGGCCCTCCACAAACCCTTCTTTCATCTCCTCCACAATGTCTTTTTTGCCCTCAGTCCTGCCGCCCGTCTACTCTGAATCACTGGAAATCTCATCCATCAGGGTACCTTTTTTGTTCTTCTCTAGGCTATGAGACCTCCTCACACTATTTTGTTCCATCCTCACCTCAAAGCTCGTAGCCACCATGGAGTGGCCCTTAGAGTCTTTTTCCTCGGTACTTATCCCTTCGTTGTCAGTGGCCGACAAGTCCACCTAGCCTAGAGACACTTTTTTTCCCTTCTTCTTAGCAGTGGGTCTGTTGTCCTTCTTGGTGGATTTATTTTTTAGCTCACATAAGTCAGCCACTGCTTTAGACTAGGCCAACCTGACCACACATTTCTTCTTTTTAGATGGGGGTTTAGGCTTAGGTTCTGTAATGGGTTCAATTTCAGGAATGGGGTTTTTCCTCTTAGAACCCTTTGAAGCAGTGGGGGGAGGATTAACAGGGACAACATCAGGGGGTTCCAGTTCCTCAACATGCACAATAGAGATAGGTTTGGGTAGGAACAAGGCTAGATAAAATTGATAGAGCCTAAAGATTAGGCCTTGATGCAGTGGTAAGGGGGTAGATCATCTGGGTTGAGAGCGGAAGCCTCAAGGGAGTCTTTAACTAAACTTTCCATAGAAATGAGCAAGAAAAAAAGAGTTGAGGGTCATCTTATGCCAAAGGTGATTTAACAACGACAAATGGTAAAAATAAAACACCTTGAAATGACCTTCTAAAGTAACATATTTCATAATAGCAAGACACAACTTGTCCCAGGGTTTTGGCATTGCCTCATGGTCAAAACAGACTACTTTCGAACCAAATCCTCGTCATCCTTGAAGAAGGTGTTGAGACTCTCCAAGTCTTACATTTTGGAGTGTTTTTGGTACTTCTTTCCATCACAAGAGAGGCCCACCACCTTGCCAATTACCTCCTCATTTACCTCAAACGAGATGCCACCCATGGTGACCCACTATCCTTCAACGAACCAACAAACTGGGTCAACAATCTCTCATCGTGGCCCACAAGATTCTCTAAAAGTGGCGCCAAACCACCCTCTTTATAGATGTGCCAAGAAATGGGGTCCCTATGAAACTCCTCGCAATTATCAGGCTTGGTTCTCACTCCGTCTCCTCCCATCGCAACCCACAACACACAAAACCAGGCCCAAAGAACTAAAGTTAGCTGAAAAAATGACTGCCTACTGGTGAATTTACCCTTTTTAAAACTATCATTACTCTGCCATCTAGGATAGTAAGGAGTAATGAAAGAAAATTGACATTTACACGCTTTAGTCATTCCCAATGATGCCAGCTCCGCAGGGCTATGATTAACATGAAAGAACCATAAGATAAGTCACTTGTAAATTAAATTCGAATAATTAATATCTATTATGCCAAAGGTCATTTTGAAGTTACACATTTTCCCAGGCCAATTAGCCGTGATGGGGGGAATTTGAAAATTTTAAGTACATCTCAAAGGATCTTATGCAAATCATAAGATAACTTAAATTGGAATTATTAAATAGATTGGCGATGAACATCTCATTACACTCATCCCAGGAGATTTGAATAGATATGTAGTATAATTGAAAAGATAGCCCATAAAAGCCGAGGACCCCACCATAAGTAGTAATGAAGTAATAAAGCCACACAACACCCTGCTTTAACCTCGCCACCTCACCCAAATAGGTCCACATCACCCAAGGACCCGTCAAGTGGAGCCACCTGTACCTATTAAGAAAAACATTGTTAACCATCATTGAGCATTATATTCCTTTGTTCTGCAAGGATTAATCCTTGTATAGTAGCTGGTAACACCTCGAGCCTTTTCCAACACTTGCACAAACTCCAAGTGGAACCCAAGTTAGCCAGACTATCAACAACTTGATTACCTTCCCTATAGGTGTGAGTCAAATATTTCCTATCCAATTTTGAGACCAAAAAATTTATGTCAAGTAGGATGTCCCTAATGTTCCAGCTAAGCAACCGGCCATAATTAATAGAGTCAATCACATACTTTGAGTCCCCTTCAATATATAGATTTTTTATACCTAGAGTGACAACAATCTTGACGCCCTCGAGCAACGCCCGTGACTCATCCATCATAGAAGAATGAATACCAATTCCTCCAACAAACCCAACAAACAAGTTGCCCCTATAATCCCTAATGACACCCCTAATGTTGGCCAAACCGGGGTTCCCCTTGGTCGCGCCATCAAAATTTAGTTTAAACCAATTCACCTCTGGGGGTTTTCAAACAGTGTTTTTCCTAGCAGTGGTCTTTGAATCATCAAAGGAGTTGGTCCCAAGTTTGAAATTCTAGGAATTTTCCATTTTAATCTCCCACTTTGTAGGGGATTTATCTAGAGGTTTCAATTTGTACATGGCAATACTTTCAAAAATAAGTCTGGACCCAATGCCAAAAACTTTGTTTGGGCTCCTTTCAATGTATTTGAAGATCCAATTGTTCCTTTCTTTCCATAGGCACCAGCAGATGATAGGGGGAGTTTTCCTCTAGATTTCCATGGGAAGAGGGTGTTGAAAGGGACCAATCCAGCCATCAATAAAGGATTTCAAATCCTTATTCAGGGTCTAGTGAGTGGCTAACTTTTGAAAAGCTAGGTCCCAAACCTCAACAACAAATAGACAATGCAACAATAGGTGATCCACTAATTCTTCATTACATTTGCATAACATACACCTATTCGTGATCAGAAAGCCCCCTTTCTTTAGATTCTCTTGGGTTAAAATCCTATTATGACAAGCTGTCTTCTAGAATTTTTTTTTTTTGGAGTCAAGTGTCGATTCCAAACCTATTTCCAAATCCTGCTTTGAGTGCCCTTGTTTGACAGAAGACTGTAAGTCATCCTAACTGATAGGTTCCCTTGCTCTCCAAGGACCAAAAGAAATAATCTTCAACATCAGATAAGGGGATTCTAGATAAGGAGAGACAAACTTGTAAGGAATTAGCTAGACGTTTCAAGTCAGGGGAAAGAGGGAAGCATAAGCTGAGGTCTTTCCAACTCCTAGCACTAGGTGGACCAAGAAGATAGCCACAGACACTCGAGATAAAGAATTGAGTCGCAGGTTCCATCAGGTTTTTAAACTCTGAACTGGCCAAAGGGGAATAAAAAAGCCAAGGGTCTTCCTAGAAGCGAATACAATTGCCTCTACCAAGCTTCCATCTTAGATCAATTTGAAGCAACTTCTTCATTTTACAAATATTATTCCAGGCTAAGGACCCACGAGGGTGATCATTCTCAATACATCTGATTAGGGGGCTATTGTCTAGATATTTGGCATTCATTATCCTGCACCAGTCCTTTTTATTTATTAACTCGTCCCATCCAACCTTGGCCAACAGAGCTTTGTTAGTAGAATGGACCCTTCTAATGCCCAACCCTCCCCCAGATTTGGGAAGACACACCTTCTCCCAACTGACAAGACACATTTTCTTCTTATCCTTAGTGCCAGACCAAAGGAAAAATCTCTTAATCTTTTCGAACTTCTCAACAATGTAATTGGGCATTTTGAATATAGAGAGAAAATAGACCGGAATCCCCTGAAGGGAAGCAATGGGGAGCTGTAGTTTACTAGCATGACTCAAGAGCGAACCTTTCCACCCAACAAGTTTCCTCTGTATCCCTTCGAGAATAATATTCCAGAATGTTAGCTCCAAAACATGACATGAATATGCATACACTTTGACATGATGATATGATCTTGATTGCTATTGTAGATGATTGATAAATCTACTCTTCAATGCTCTTGACAATAATATTTGCTCTTGTGAAAGTTGCCTCTAGCTTGTTCAATTTGAATTGGTAAAATAATTCTATTTAGAGGTGTTTATCTAATTTATCGAAAATTAGATTCCACAAGCTGACATTTGAAACTTGAATTTGAATCATTAAAATGCCGCCAAACACACATTAAAATTTGGGTCTTGGCACTTAAAGGGGACCCATTTTCCCTTGGGAAAATGGGTCCTAAATCCAGGACACACAATTTCTAAGGTGTTTTAATTAATGTTAGCATTTTCTTAATAAAGGTTTCCCTTTTGGAAAATGGGAATAACAAGGCTTTGAAATGCATAATTTGGTCAATTAGAAGCTTGATTAAGTTCAATTAATTAAGGGACCCAAACATAGTGTGAAATTTTAAAGGTATACAAATTTCTACACTACACTTATTAAAATAGGTCTACGACAAGGTCACTTTGATGTGCTTATATTGGCTATCTTGATACTTATATTAAATTTAGCAGTGACTGGCACATGGGTTTTTAATGTATAAAGTTGTTTGATATTGAAGGTATACATAAACATGTTAAGTGATTTATTAGATAACAAATCAATACGAGATTTAAGAGAAAATTATGTTCATTATCATGATTTTTTGAAGGATAAAGCTAGTCTTGAATGTGTTATCTTGGCATTATTGAAATTAGATACATTAATGTGGTTAAACCTACATTTTAAATTAGAGCTCAAAATTGTTATATGGATGTAAACTGAAACTCTTAAACCCTAAATACAATCATTAAACTCTAATTTAAATACTTGAAATATCTATAACTTGGAAGTTGAAACCAAAAAGACCAAAGTGAAAGTTCAATCTTAAATAATATATAAGGGAGTTATGACATAGTTTCCAATGGGCCTACAATACAATTCTTAATGGACTATATGAGTGTTAGTTAAACAAGATTCAAAACATCAATGTAAAAAACATACATAACAAATCCATAAGCAATCTTCACTTCAACATGGATTGTGGAAAATTAATACCAACTATTCTTATAGACATTAATCAAGTGACACTTTAATCATTTATGGATACTTCACATAACCAAGTGACACTTGGTTTAATGCAAGGTGTTACCACTAGATGAATGACACTTGGCTAACATATTGTTTTTTCGATTAGTCAAATAATACTTGACAATTGCTTGAATCTCATTTGATCAAGTGACACTAGATAAATGTTAAATTTTTGAGGCAACATGTTAGTTAATTGAATCTATAAGCTTAATGATGTATGTTAAGCTTCACATGACAAGGTTAGTTTTAAATATATCGACAAATAAGCATGAGTTTTAGAGAAACATTAGAATGCAATTTTATTTCTTTGAAGGTGTATTCAACTCATTCATTAGAGATAAACTTGATCTAAGAGGCATAACATTTGATCTATTCACAAATTGAACACCACTTACAAAAAAATGAGTGTTTACTTTTTGGGACATTGTAATGCCATCCCTACTATGCAACTTGGACAAATCACACTTTAGTTAACCCACAATGGTCAAATGAAAAAAGGTTGCAAGGATTTGAATATGTAATTTGTAATGTTAAAATTTGGGGTTCAAATCCATAGGCATGACAGTGATCCAGATTATTTTTCTTTCATGCACTTGTGGACTTTAATTAGGGTAAAGAATGGTAGACTTAGGGATGGAGAATAATTTATAGGGATGAATGTTATCAGAATTGGTATTGATTGATGTCATTTGCCAATCTTAATACACAAAAATCATCATACACACTAGTTAATGTACTTAAGAACAACTAATTGTTGTGAGCCCAAAACATAAGGGAAAAGGAAATGAGAATGCATTTTTTTATGTAATCCACTAAGCTACATAGATATTGACATATTTGCCCTTGATCATATTACAACATGTTGAATACATATACACTTATAATAGAAGACTCCTTCAACTATGTTGCCACTAGTAGGGATCCATTTCATTAGTCACATAAAGCTTTTCTCTTGAGAGCATATTAAATGGTAAGTCAAAATCTTCAAATTGAAATGAATACCCCACAAACTCTAGTCTTAACTTAGGATGCAATCCCGTAGAAAGGGGCTTGGGCTCTTGTTTTAACTCTAAGGGTAGTCCCATGGAATAAAAAAAATGTAGGTATAGGGTTAAAATGAATCTTTCTCTAAAAAAAGAGCCTTGTATATATAGTTGTAAAATTTAAGTTGGCTTCAGGCTAAGATCCTATGGAAGGGGACATGATAAAATTTCTAAGTGGATGCTATTAAGTAGAATTAAAAATTAAAAAAAGGCTCGTAATTTTTTACTTTTTCTCCTAATTTTTTAAAAACAAGAATCAATTTTTTTAGATGAAAAATTATAATAATTATTGCTAAGAGGCATTCTACAATAACAACAAGAAATGAAGTGTAATGGTGTAGGTATGTTAACAAAAAATCTTACCTTCTATCTTAATTTTGATAATCATTTACACATTAAAATATTAATATTTAATAATAAAATAACTTTTAAATAAATAAAATAACTTCAAATTTGGTGGAGCTTGTAAAATTTCATGGTTATAGCATGGTTCTAGCATTTGGAAATTTTTAAAATTCCTCAATTGTATCAAATTAGGGTTTTTGAGTATGCAAGCTAGGGCCTTCTAAAACCCTTGTATGCTAAAACCCTAGCATCCTTTTGTTTTGTTGTTGACGTGCTTCACTTTTTCACCTGGTCTTTAAGTTACAACCTAAGGGTATCGGTGTCGTGTGTTCCCATGTCCCCCTCTTGCTAGGAAATGGACCTTATAACTTTATTAAACATAATTATTGACCTTCCTAAAGTTTTGTGTTCCCTTGGGTGGCTTGGACATGTGTCACAATATCGCATTGTCTCTATGGTTCGTAGAGGCTTTGGTTTTGTTGTTTTCTAGCCTCATGAACTCCGAAAAAGATGACACATGTCCTAATACTTTTATGGGCTAATGTTATTTGTAAATGTTTTAATCCTAATTTACAAATCTTCTCACTCCTATGTATAGAAAGAAATAAATAGGGTGAGGTTGATGGTGACCAACTCAATGCTAGTATTGATGCACTAACCAAACTAGAATAGATTTTGTTAGGTTTCCCTGACCCAGTGCAAATTTTGATTGGAGAAAACTACAAGTCACATATGGGGAGTCACTAACTTTTTGCCACCTAGGATTGACATTTTAGTAGAGCAGGTAAATCACATGGAAGAGTAGGATGGTGCAACTTGAGTTGTGTTTGAATAGATTTCCAACAACTAGATATAACTGCTGCATGGGCTTGTTAGATGGGGAATGTCAAAGGTGTCATACGCTGAATTTAATGCTGCAAAATATCTCCAACTACCTTTTGGGGCAATTGTCATCTTTTTTGAACTAAATTTTGTCCTTTGTAAATATTGCACTGCCTGGATTTTGTCTTTTAGTGTCTAGGTAGTTGAATGAGGCCTTTTGCTTGTTACTTCCCTTATGTCTATAAAAGGGAATTTTGGGCCTCATTCAAAGGGTTGTGCTTCTTAGAATTTGTAACTCTTTGTATAGGTTTTAGGTTGAATAGGTAATTCCTCTGAAACTAAGAAAGAAAATGTTGTAAATTTGCTCTATAATAACAACAAATGACCTAAATACTCATTGGATTGCACCAAATGTTGAATATTAGTTTATCATTCTCTCCACTATTGTACACACTTCCTTTGAATCAATATAATCAAGGAATAAAATAATTTTGTTTTCAATTTATCTTCTGGTTCTCATTTCACATTTTGTGTTATGGATGTGTGAATTGTTAGCTTTTGTTTAAGGAATAAAATAATTTTGTTTTCAATTTATCTATTTGAGGTTGTGTTGTGATAATAAATAGTTTGATAATATTGTTCATTTGTTTGTTTTTTACTATAATACAATAATATTATTAAAAGCCAAAGGTTGGTTTGTTGTAGAAGTTTGCTTCATTTCTAGACTTTGTGTGGATAAGGCATTGGTCAATTTGATTCTCAAAGTTTAAGTATGAGACAAAATCAGATATAAGATCTAAACAATCTAATATTTATTGTAGTTTTCATTATGTTATGTTCTAGCCCACACAACAAGTCATAAGAGTTCATATAGAGGATTCTAAAGATGATTTAGCCCATCAAGTACACCTCTTACAAACTAGTGTGAAGAATCTGTTAGCAAAGACATTATTGTAGGTTGTTCTTATTGCATGATGTTATCGGGGAACTCACCTTGGTTTTGCAGAGCCTAAAGTGCAAAGGAGAAATTGCAAATCCGTCTCTTGTTCGTTGGCCATTGACCTAGGATTTCTAAGTATAAAACTAACTAATTTTTAGGAAAATCTAGACAATCAGAGAAAAACACCAACAAAATTTATATCTCTTTTGACATAAATATATTTAAAATATCTATACTAATTAAATTATAATAAAAATTGAAATTAAAGAAACATATAAATTAACTTCCTGAAAATATCACTTTTATTCTTATAAATACTTTTTTTTTTAATTCCGTAAGACTATTATCTCATCTAAAATTCCTTATCCCCATTTAAAATTTCTGAATTTACAAGAAAAATCTATAAATCTTCATACTTTAAAAAAACTAAAATTTTCATCAATATCTTTTTAAATTTTTCACCTGGCTCCCTCCATGGGACCACAGCCTTAAAAACCAGTACCCCTAAAACGAAAAACTAGATCGAAATAACAATAATCTTCCAAAAGCTTGACTGCCCACATTTGGGCTAATCGAATTAACCGGGTTTTTGAGCAGCTGAGGTGCAAAACCTATCGAAGGATGGATCGATTGAACAGAGACAACATGGGTATGCTGGCAAAGCCAGAATATCCCGTCATTGACAAAAACCCCCCTTTTACAAAAACTGTGGGAAATTTCAGCGTACTGGATTACATCCGTCTTACAACTATCACCGGCGTTTCCATTCCCGTGGGATATTTAGCAGGTTAGCCGTCATTAATTCTGTTAAGAAAATTCGTTTGCCGGCCTTTGTTTGATAACTGTTTTATCAGTTCATGTGGGCGTGTTTAGTGATGCTTTTTTCAATGTGGGCGTTGTCTGGTAATATTGAAAATTTATGTTTGTCGCTTTTGTTTACTAATTTCTTGAACTTTTTATTTCTATGGCTGTTATTTGGGAAACCTTGGATGCCTACAATGCTATTTGGAACAAGCTTGAATCCCAGAATCAGGATCTCTAACATTGTGGTCGTGTTATAATGTACGGATTAATCTTTTGATTAGAGGATTTTTTTTTAAAATTACCAATTTGTATACATGGGTTTTGCTCGAATGTATGCAATAAACCTTGCTATCAGGGTAGTTTTTAATTTAACAATTTTATTCTACGGGGAAAATTTAAAAGTTACCCTTCATTTGAAAGGAAAATAAAAAATTGTTCTTCCTTCTCTGGCTTGAGATCCTTTCGAGGTGCACAGTAGGCTGTAAATTTGACCGCTCTATGTGATAATCTTAGTGTTTCTACGAGTTTCAGGAATTGGGGATGGGTTTTGTTGAGAGCAATTTTTTTCCGGATTTTAGGAATAGTGGGGAACGACTATCATAAAAAATATTACTTTTAACTTTTCAATACAAATAAATTAACAATGCGTAAAAGTAAAATAAACAAACCAAAAGAAGCTGAAATTTCAAATTTCAAATATTAAAGAGTAAACACAATAATAACCCATTGATTACACAATCCATGTGATATACTGACAGTGATTATCATAGAATGTGACATAATACTAGGTTGCTTGTTCAGGTTTTAGGGTTTGGGTTCAAGGTTTGATCAGTTTTTTTTCCAGGTTTCAGTACAGCTGGGTTTCATACACACATATGCAGATTCTCTCTCACACACACAAACACTAAATTAAATATAGACACATGCACGCATGGACACACATGCCATTTCTCTCACACACATACACTTTAATATATAAAAATAACACCCCTTGTTATTAAAGGGTTGATTTCAAATAAGAATAAAAGAAAATTGAGTAAATAGCTTTCTTCCGAGGAAGGTTCCCTGAAGCTGAATTTTGATGGAGCTTTGAAAGGCAAATTAGGTATGGCCAGTGCAGGTTTGTACCACACAATCATAAGAGGGACTCTGTGAAAGGGGTATCTCTCTTTCTTAGCAAAAAAATGAACTATGAGATGGAAACTATAGCTCTTCCTCAAGGAGTTAAATTAGCTGAGCTGGTGGGTTTTAAGCAGCTTGAGATAAAAGACAACTCATTATTGATGACTGCTTAAGTAAAGGGCTTCTGGATTGGTGTCTGCAAAGCATTCTTGAATAGATTGGCATTTTTTTTGCATCTCTTAATTTCAACCATTGCTTTAGAGAAAATAATGTTGTACAGGACCATCTTGCTAACGATGGGGTGGATCAATATTGGTTCACTTCTAATATAGTGAGGAAAGCAAAGAGTGGGGTATTTCTCATTTAATTACGGCTGACATGGTCCCTTGCAATCCAAAACCATTTGCTAACTTTTGCTCACTTAAGAATAATGTTTTAACTTTTAAGATAGGGTACATGTTTTGGTATCTCTCAAGGTAGATATAATACATTGTCTGTATATTTTTGCATGGCACATTGATGATTCTTGTTTAGTTAATAACTTAATTATATGCCTGCATGTGAGGAGTTGTTTGAGTGCTGGTGAAGTGTATTTACTGTTTTGTGTTGGACTAGTAAACTTGATCTATTATGTACTAATCTTTGATGCTTCTTTTGGAACGTACATTTTCTTGAAAGTTTTTGACATCCTTCTCCACTTGATTGTCTTAAATGGGACAACTCTACTTGGCCTTTTCATGTACCATTTTGGATTCATCTCTTATGGGGTCATGTGTAAAGGGGTGTTAAGCTTCTCCTACCTTCATTGAATAATGGGTTGAACATGCTCATTGTAAAACTTTAGATTGGGCTCTCTCTCATGAATGGTGGTACTTGTATATCTCCCCAATATTAAAATTTTTAGGATCCCCATATTTGATGATAGTGAAAATTGAGGATTTAGTAGATGTGATGTATATCACATTTGATTAAATACATCACTCGCTACAACCTCCTTCACCCTCTTCTTTTTGCTCTCTCTTGGACTCTGTCCCCCCCAGTCCAGTCCTATGTTATGATCATAGGTTGAAAGGGCTATAACAATTCAAGTAGTGCAATAGAATGTATTAAAATGTCTGACTACAAAATTGTAAACACAACTTTGCATATTCTACTCTATGAATGACACAATAAAGATATATAATGCGGAAATGATTGATTATTAATGTTATTACAAAAGATAGATTTTGCATTTTCTTGTATTGGCTTTATAATGTCCACTAATTTCTATAAACTACCACACTTAACAAATGGGAAATTTCTCATACATAAATAACACTACTTATCAACTTACTAACTGTTATTTACTAACACACATATATTTATATTACTAAGCTATATACTAATATAAATGTTGTAATATTTCCAACATTCCCCTCTTATTACATCACTTCAAACAAAGGTAGGAACATTGGTATTGGAGTGGTATAATACCCCAAATAAACACTTGATGAACCAAGACATACACACAACTCACCAAAGTATCACAAACTAACATTATAGTACATGCCTTGACTATCCATCCCAAATCCCTTGTATGACATGAAAGAACAAATCCCAACTTGAGATGACAAATCCCTCCTTTGAGAGAACAAACCTCTCCTCCAATACACAATGAGAGAACATCCTTACTTTGACTTTAAGTGTACATCCTCTTTTAAGAGTACAAATCTCACATCTAGTGCATAATGAGAACAAATACCTCCTCAAGTGTAGAGTAGGAACAAATCCAACAATGAGAGAACATACCTCCTTGTCCAAAAGCTGCTTAGTCTCCACTTGGTCCAAAAGGGGACCCTAAATGAAGATGTTTATCAAGTAGTTTACCATCTTCAAGTGAGAAGCTAACTTGAGATGGAATAAGCCTCCAACCTCCAGTGTCCTCCATCATCCTCTTTAATTTCTCAGTCCTTACTCACTAGATGTAGCATTAGAATCTCCAATGACTACTATGCATGTATGTGTCCATGTACATCTATTAAGGTGTCAATTTCAACCGCTAAGCGACCCATTGCACTAAGTTCTTACACCTTAATATACCTTATCTTCCTGATCACAAAACAACTCCATGCATTATTCTCTTACATGCAACTGCTTCTCAATTTTTTTTATAGCTTCCTCAAAACAACTGTACATTCATTAAAATTGTAAGATATTTGGCTCGAATTAGGTAAGTTAAAACGAATTATTTACAGTTGTGTGGTTGGAACTTGTGTCTACAACTTTCAATGATTGAGCAAATACCTATCAAACAGCTTCCCTATACGTTGAATTGGAATAAGTTACAACTTGCTTGTTTGAATGCTCTTCATAGAAATTGCAAAATTGCAAAATAAAAAACTGTAAACTTCACCCAAACAACAAATAAGAATCAACTAAAATAAAAACCGTGGGGAATATGAAAGTGCAAATCCTCCAATGGTTTCATCATTTCCTTATCATTTCTTTCCAATATCACCCATATCTCTTTTGGTCTTTGCCAATTATGGAGATCATATCAATAATGATAGATTATGGTTTGAAATCATAGGCTATGAAAACGAGGAGTTGGATTCGAAAGGAGATGCATCTTTGAATTCTCAAGTATCTTTATTTTTTCTACCATTCATGATCATTTCATATGGGACATCCAGTTGATTTCTAGTTTATTTATTTTAATGAGCTGTTCTTAGAATTGGCAGAGAGAAGCAAATAATGATTTCATGGCCATGCAACAGAAAAACTGTACCAATATGACTTCCTTTTGCTGCTAACATTTCTTGGTGATGATTTGAAAGCATAGCTACTTGCTTCCATTCATTGTTTGGCATGTCACCATATGCTTGGTCTGCACAATCCTGTAGTTATTGATCTTTGCAATAATGGCAGCTTTTTTGCTGGCCTCAAACTGTGTGAAACATAGTATTTGTTAAGATCCAATGCACTTTTGGTTTGAAATTGGGCAACTCTTGGCTCAGGCAATGATCTATCCATCTTCAAAAGGAAAGGATCAAATATGCTTTGATGCCATATTGAAATGGCTAATCATAAAATTGTAAACACAACACTGCAGATTCTACATAGTGAATGACACAATAAAGATATATAATGTGGGGATGATTGATTATTAATAGGATTACCAAAGAGATTTTATGTTTGCTTGCCTTGGCTTTGTGGCAGCCTAGACAAGGGAGTCTAGTGAAGGGTGGCCTAATCTAGCAATCTAGTACTTAAATAACACATATATATACAATGTGGAAGCAACAATATTGAAATATAGTAATTTATTAACTCTTTGTAGTTGAATACAACTTGCTTTTAAAATTATATAGTTCCTATAGTAGTGAAGGAACTTTCTGTAACTTGTCTCTTCTCACACATAGTGTACTCCTCAACAAAACCTTCCTCTGAAAAACAAAACATATTCTTTTTCTTCTTTCTTTATTTTTTCAATGGAGCTCATCACTCTAAAACCAAAATAATAAAAATCCAATGCTCCTCCAAGTTTCTGGGATGAGGATGGTAGGGGATGGGTGGATGTGTTTCCGATATGGATTTTTTTGGCCATTTTTATGGAATGATAGGGGAAGGTTATTAAAAAAATGGATTTTTCAAACATTGATAAAGCATTCATCATTTACATTATAGAACTTTAATACATAAAGATAGACTTGAATTGAGATTTCACATGAGAATTGATAATCCAATTAACAAAATTTAAATGCTTTCACTATCAATGTGCATATATATTATATAAGAACTACAACAAAATACCCAAAGCTTGCAAGTTTCAACTAGAAAGTGACAAAAACATAGAAAGTATATAGTTGTCCCTAATCAACATTTTCCTTTGGTAGGTTTGTATCATAATTGGAGTTTGAGATTGAGTCTCTGCGACTATGAGGGGTTGCCTCATGCAATGGAACCTTAACCAATCCCTCTTGTGCCTCCTCATCAGATAGTATAGCATCTTTGGGATCAAGATCCCAACATGAGGCTAGAGTTTGGTGATACTTAGGGGTTTGTTGATCTGTGTAGCCACAAGGCACTATATATGGCCGCCAACTTTTTTGATGGTCTAGATGTAAGGTTGTTCCTCATGATTGACTAGATGAAACTATATGTGGACCAATTCCTCTTTGTAGTAGAGGAACTAGCAACTCATGAAAGGAGGTAAGTGGCAAGTATATTCAACTTTGGTGGATCCTTGCCATACCACATCCACCATCCAATAGGGTTGGTTTGAGCTAATCTAACTCTATTTGTCCTTATCTTTGGTTTGCCGAAGGTTGGACCATGGAAATTGACAAAGGTAAGCCATTGCATGCAAAGTAAAGAAGACTTCTCATCAGTATGCATTTTTTGAGTGGCCTTTATGAGCCCTTCTTTCACCTCTTCATCATGAGATGAAGGCACTCTTCTAGGCCTAGCTACATACTATTTGTGATTTAGAGCGTAGGCTTCCATATGAAGTGGGGTGTTCGTAGTGTTTCATCGTTGTGTCACAATGGGCTTAGTATACTCTTTATAAAACCCCAAAGTAGGATCCTTGCTATAAATGGCTTGCTTCATCTGCTCAAGCATGCAATCAAAGGTCTCGTAAATCTCTCCAAGGCTAGGAGAGTTTGTATCAACATATTTTATGACTTGCACAACAAGTTCCATGAAGGAGCAAACAATTTGCAAGTGTAATCAAGTTACAAAAATTAAAATTTAAAGAAAGACAAGAATTTAAGACTCAAATGATAGAGTGAAAGTTATTACAAAGAATGAAAATAATTTAGGTGTTAGAAACATTCATAAATTCTTTTTAAAAATCTAATAATAAAACAAGTAATTTTTTACCTCATTTTGGACTACCAATTATTGTCAAGGATCTTTTGTTTCACATTTCTTCTTTTTGGTGTGATTGCCTTTGGCCATTAACTCCACTTTGAATTAATCGCCATTAGTTGTAAAGGCTCTTGCACCTCAGCCGTCCTCTTTAACAAAATGAAGTAGTTGGCATATTTAGTATCCATGGGCATGAAGAATTCCTTCCTTGAAAAAGTCTTGAACAAAGTAAGCAAAGTGTGATGGTTGCAAATGAACATTTGTAAATCTCTAGCTTCCACCACCATTGTCTTCACCCAATCTATCTTTTTGATGCTCTTCAATGTTTTGTTCAACACATGAACAGGACACGGGGTCCAAAAAATGTGCTTGTAAGCATCCTCACCATCAAGCCAACTAACTTAAATACATAGGTTGAATCGATCACGACTTGTACAACATTAAAGGCTCCAACCTCTTCTATGACATCCTTCAAAATTTGAAATTTGAAGTTTGTATACTTCCTTTTCCTTGAACAATGAATGGCTTTAAGAAAACAAGGGCCAATTGAACATGCAACAATATTTTGATGAGTGGTTGATGTTTGAAATCGATATGTCCATCCATTATGATGGAGCAGTCATTCCTTATCCAAGTTTGCCTCATTTCTTCTATCAACACAGTCAACTTAGAATATTTTCTATCAAGAAGGGTGATGTGTAGCTTATGTTCTTTAGATGGGATGAATGAAGGACCAAAAACTATCACATCTTTGAATGTTTTTTTGAAATAGAGAGAATGTGCCACATGAAATGGTATGGCATGAACATATAAAATTTTAGCAATGGAAGACTTGACCACCTCTCGTGATTGTGCATTAAACAACTGGCAACACTATTAGTTCTTTTCTTTCTTTTGGTAGAAGCAAAACCCTCTCCCTATTGATTTCTTACATCTATGGTTTCGGTAGGTGATGACACACTAGGGTGCATACTCCCCATTGGAATTCTGTTCTTTCTTGCCTCTACCTTTGTGTGCATCTTCGTTACTTTGGCCTTCTCATCTAGAGTCATAGCCTCGCAGTCTTTTAACCCTAGTCCACTTATACACGAAAGATGAGAATAAACTCTTGTATAGCTTCCTTGATAGTCTTTCTTGCACAAATGAAATAGTCATACTTGACTCTCCCTGAATTTTTTTCTTGTCTTTGTCTATGTGTGTTGCAAATTGTCAAGGACGTTTTTTGGGGTTAAATGGGCTTTTTGCATAGTTTTTGAGGAGTATTTGGGTTAGTTGAACTTGTAATCCTTGCTACACTCCCATTCCTAGAAGTACCTCCAATGGCAGCCATACTTCTATAACTTCAAGTTCTTTCTTGCATTTCAATGTCAAGCTCTTCATTCTCGCTACTCCTATTGTTCATTGTTTCATTTTGTTAAGATTTTAAAACACAACTGCAAGTGCACATATAAAACAAAAAAAATAAAAAAAACCCTCCCTAAATGTTTGGAACTTTAAAAAATTTAAAAATATACAAAGGAATTTGAACAAATGAAAAGGATGTGGTAAATTTACCTCAAATGATGTGGATTTGATGCTCTATTGACTTCTTTTCATTATTGTTCTCCTCTTCTCACTATTGCTTCTCATTCTCTTCTTCACAAATTGGAAAATGCCAAAATGAGTTTTTTAGTTGTTTTGGGGGTCTTTTTGGGTTTAGTTTTAGTTTAAAGGGGTGTTAGGGGTGGGCCGACCCCTCTCTTTTTTTCCCTCAAAAATATGCTATCTTGGGGACATTTCCTAAAAATTGCAAAAAAAGAGAGCAGGGTCATTTTAGGCAAGGGATGTGTCCTTGGGGAGCATAGTAAAATTCCTAAAAGTAGCTATAATTTGGGCCAAGAAAGCTACCTAGGTCTTGTTGCTAGCTAGAATAGAAACAACACATGACCTTAGAGTTGTAACCTGTTGATGTTTTAGCTGCAGGAGATATCCTTCTCTCAAAATCGAAATAATAAATGATATATAAATATTATTTTAGAGGCCAACCCAAGATGAAAAGTCTCCTTGGTTCTTGAATGAGGTCGACCGTTGTGAAGGGTCGCCTTGCTTATGAAGAGGCACCTTACTTTGTATATATGGAAGGAGATGCTTATTCATTTGATCATCGATTTTATTCTAAAGAGACATTCGCACTTATCAAGGAGTTCATGCATCTACAGCAGATCATATTATTGCATAAAGCAGATCGACATTAAGGAGAGATCATATAATTGTGTATTTGCATCTAAGTGAGATGCGATTCTTTATTGTATTATATTGGCCTTGTGTGTGGCCAAGATTGTAAGCAGATTTCTGCTCCTTTAAATCCTATATATAAGAGATATATTTTGGCTGGGTTTTTCTCCCTCGAGGAGGGTTTTCCCAAGGTAAACTGCTGTGTTTATTGTTCATGTGTTGCATTTTTTCTGCTTCTGTTAAATCTGATCCTAAAACTAACATGGTATCAGAGCGGGTCTAAGAAAAGATCTGATCAGATTTGGTGTAACGCTTGGGAGATAAGCAAAAGCATTTTAAATTGTTCAATCCGTTTCAAAAGTTTACTTTAAAAATTATGCCATTAAAAAGAGTTTTCAAAATAAACTCAATGTAAAAGAATTAAAACAAATTGCATTTTCTGTATATAAAATATAACATTTGCATTTCATCATGATTATGCACATGGCCAAGTATATCAATGCATTTTCACATATATTCACCCATACTCTAAAGAGATCAATAAACCAATAAATATTCACATTTGTGTGAGATCAATAACTTCAATAAATAAATTTGTATCAATGTGTTGGCGTAAAAACTAACACCTTTGGAGTGCAGGTTTGTACGGACAGCTATGCACACTGCGTAATGAGTGCTCTTCAAATTAGGAGGGGAAGCTCCCTCGTTGTGCTGGAATGCATGAAAAGAGAAGTAATCTAAGTCCTATCTTTTTGTTCTCAGCTGGAAGAGGCACAAGGTTAAGAAAACCAAGAACGTTGCAGCTAAGGATTTTCTGGTTTCGCAGATCATTAACTACAACTAAGCTATCTACTTTAAATCTATCCAGTTTCAAGAAAAGAGCATGAGGAAATGGAGCAAGGATGACTATCTGACGATAAACAAGTATAGATTCTCAACTTGAAGGCAAGGTGGCGCATCTATCAGCTCAATCTAGACAAGTTTATTGGTAACAACATCACACGATAAACTGGATACGGATTCTCTACTTGAAGGCAAGGTGGCGCATCTATTATCTCAATCCGAATTAGTTTATTGTTCACGACAACACACGATAACCAAATACAGATTCTCTACTTGAAGGCAAGGTGGCGCGACTATTATCTCAATCTGAACAAGTTTATTAGGCACAAAACAAATTTATCTAAACTATGGGAAGAATTTACCATGACAATCGCATGAAACCCTATGTGGCATAACAATTGATCATAATAGTAAAGACTCACAAAACAGATTTATCATTACAATCGCATGAAACCCTATGTGGCATAACGATTGATCATAATGGTAAATATGCACAAAACATAAAGAATTCACCATTATAATTGCATGAAACCCTATGTGGCATAACAATTCATCATAATAGTAAAAACACATGAACAGATACAAAAAGAGCAATATTGAGGGCAAGGTAGGCGCAGCATATATTTCTCTCGTGCAAAAGTTATTTACAAATGAGCAAAAGCTCTTATTTATATACATCAAGGTGTAGGGAACCCTAAAATCACCTTAAGTCATTTACAGTCTTGCAATGCATGCAAGATTCGCTGCCAAACCCTAATGAAGTAAACTATACAGTCAACTGGAAAGCTACCATCAGTTAACCGAAACATCTAATCTAAAAATGGACAATTGTGCAAGCATGCAACGTCCTTATTGAAAGCGAGTTAACTGGAAGATTACCATTAGTTAACGTAAAACCCTAAATAAAACTCCAAGTGAATAAAGTAAATCTCAGAATAGATATGCATGAGACAAGACAGCGAGTTAACTTGAGAAAGTAACGCCAAGTTTAACTCCTGTGTATAATGTCTATCCTGAGAGGTGGAAACTGAAGTTTACTGATCGTGATCTCGAACAATCAATCCCTCAACGAGGCTGTCAACTGCATCAGCATCTGAATGTTAGCAACTTGAGCAATCTTTGCACACTCAAACTAGCATTTCACTGACTGGTAACTTTGGCGGCTCCGTAATTGAAGTGATGGCCATTATCTCTTCTGCGGCTTGATACAAATCAGTCTCAGCTTTTCTAACAAAATCATGAATTAAGACCGATTTGGTCTTGAATTCAGTCCGTGTGTACTATACTCTGAAAAACTCGCCTGTTGACTGTGAACATGGCTATATTCTGACAACTTTTCTGGAAAACTAAAAATAGCCTATCAAAGGGCAATTTTCACGGAAAAATCTGAGATATGGGTTTTGTCCAAAAAAAGATTCTAAGACAACTCAGAATGTCAGATTTGTGAAAATTCGACTTCTACTCGACCATGCAAGAAATTTTCAGTTGAGAAAATTAGAACCTCGAGAATTGATGCTCTGGAGTAAATTTTCCTGAAAAATTCTGGCACATGGGTTTTCTCGAGGAAGCTATTCTGAATCAACCCAGATGATTTGTTTTGCCAAAAGTTGACAATTCTTCAAAAATGCAAAAGAATTTAAGACGAGAAATAGAAGAATTTAAGACAGAAGAAAGAAGTTTTTAGTGCTCTGCTTCTGCTAAAAGCGCCATCTTGTCTGAAGTTTGCCGATAATTCTAACTTGTACCTGCAAAGAAAGTGTTTTGATGTCTTCACCAATGATTGTTGATGAAGAATTTGCCTTTGGTTTGCTAAAATTCGCCTTTGCTCTGAAAATATGAATTTGCCTTGAAGAAATACGAATTTTGCTTGAAAAATATGAATTTCTCTTAAGAAAAACGAATTTCTCTTTAGCTTTGTGAATAATAAATGAAGATGGCGCCATGTTTAAACAAGAAGAACTTCGCATCATCTTGTGAACTGCAAGATTTAAAACCCTGATTAAAATAGAAGCCTTTCAATTGGTACCCCATCAGTTGAACTGCCACTGACTCAAAGTCCCGAAATAAATAATAATAAATTAATATTCATCATCATGCAAATTGAAAACTTAGCATAAAGAGGGCGCCAACTTTAGAAAATCGCCATTTAATGCCAAATATGCATTAATAAATATTAAATATTATTCAACTTGAGTTGACAAACCAGATGAAGCTTTAGGCTTCACCGTTGGACTTCACCGATTCTGAAAAGTCATCATTCGAGCTTATAGGCGTCCATTTGCTCAAGATTTTACACTTTTTATTAACTTCCTACTTTGTAGCTGAGCACAAAGTTACAACTAGCCATCTTCAACACTGATTTCTGAGTGACCGGGAGATGCTGAGACTGAGCTGGAGAATTCATCGGAAAGCCTACTGAACAAGGAAGAAATGTCTGCTAGGAGACACAACTGCAAAATCCATCATTTAACACCCTGAAAAATTAGGCGCCCTTGATTAAATTCATTTACGGGTTCCAGACTTGAACCATTTTCCTAAACTGCCATCTGACACTTCAAACGGCTGTTGACGGCAAACGGTGAACCCTGCTAACAGGAAACGAAGCTCACTGCATGACTGGAGACGTTCTGCATCCAACGGATATATGCACGACATCTGAAAGTTGTGTTAAGGGCCTCAAAAGTAAAAGCGCCCTTGGCTCTTAGTTGCACTGATGTCATTTTGATGAAAGTTGAACTTTCAACCAAATGCCCTACTTTGACCTCTGATATCTGGAGCTGGGATGACCCGATTCAGGCACTATCTGTTTTAATGGACAGCCAGAAGGGCCCACAAGAGAAGTTTCTAGAGGTGACGAAGCAAGAAAACCGCTTCTAAGACCTTAAAAACGCTAGTGCGTATTTTATTTAAAATATCTGCTCCAAACTTAGCCAATTTCCGGATATCTTCACTATTCAGCATTTCACCAAAGACCTCGCATGTACGAGTGTCTGCCAAATCCCGAAGGCTGACGGCTAGGCTCGTTGAATAGATAAAGTAATTACGCTCAAAAGCCGTGAAGACTTCGAACGCGAACGACCTCATCTGACAGGCCTAAAGGCTAGGTGCCTCTGGATTGTAAAAATACATTGAAAACTTTATGTTGGTTTGCCCGTGAAATTACGTGCTTAGTAGGACCTTTGCCACGATCACCTGGAACATCGGATCGACAAGCTGGATGGTGCATTGCGGAGCTAGGCTAGAGTAGTACTGATGTCAGGAAGACCTCGTCTACAAATTTTGGCATCTTAAGGGTCCTTTAAACCAGCGCCCCTGAGTTGTAGTTGCACTGGGAACCAATGGAGAAGCTCAAAAACGTGAAAACTCCATTATAAGCTGATCTTCAGACGACGGCTGCTGGAGCTCTGGGACTCGGATGACTGCGTTTGATAACTCATCGGATGAGCAGACTAGTCGTGAACAGATTGACTGTATTAGCCACTAGAAATACCAGAATCTACCCCCTCTTTAAGAAGGGCGCCCTCAAGCTATAGTTGCGCTTTTGCTTGAAAAAGGACAATTTCTCATATCTGGAACTTTGGGAATTTCAACTTCTGACGCTGTTTGCCGGAACTGCAGGTCTTGGAATGCTTCGCTGGATAGCTCATTGGATAGCCAGACCAATTCTGAAGAGATTGATTGTATGTATGAGCATTTTCAACAAGATCTTGACCTTCAAAAAGAAGGGCGCCCCTGGGTTATAGTTGCGCTTTCTTGCTTTTCTCTAAGAAATCTTCATAAATTAACCATTGAAAACTCTGTCTCGACCACTGAAATGACCATGTGCCACGTGAAATACTATCGTGAGACGCTCCTCCATCATGAAAAGCTCCATTCTGAGTCTCTGCTTCAGGGTCTGATCAATAAAACTGACTTTGACTGATAAAATATTCACAAAACTCCATGCTTGATATTGCCCAAAAAACTATACTTGACATCATTTTAGCAAGGTTAATACTCTTTAAACAAAATGCCTTGATGAAGCAAAAATTTTGATTTTGGGTACAACACAATGTTATATCAAAATCTTAATAACACATCTATTTCAATGTTGCAGTAACAAATGCCAAATACATTTACATTTACAATGGGCTTCACAAGCCATTCCAGTAGGATACTCAAGTACATAAATAGTAAAATAAAAACTCTGATCCTCCAACCGCCGTGACACCATCGGTCTTCTTGCGAGCTGGGGCCAAGAGTGTGATTCAGGCGCCTTTTCTACCCAACCACGAAGTACATGACTTCCCCGGGTTCCTTCCTAACTTGAAGGAATCCCCGGCCTTGCATAAGGAGCCTAGCAACCTGACACAATAAAACAGAAGGGAACTCTCAATGCATGCCTGGTGCCTATATGCATTTCTAATATGAGAAAACATATTTTTTGCAACAGGAGGTGGCAGATACTCAAATACATATATTTCTAGGCTTTTAAACAAATCCATCTATTTCATTGGTACTAGTGCTTGGCCAAGCATAAATAAAACAAATGGTAGTTTCAGAAAAGGTAAAACTACCGTCTCTGTGGATCCACCTTCGGCATCCTATCCCGGAAGTTACCAAAATACAGTATAATAAAGTGCAAAAACAGAAAGTTGTGCATTTTCCATATATGCTTCATGCATTTCATTGATTCTAAAAGAAGTTTCTTCATTTATCCACATTCATAAAATGTTTTTCAAACTGATTTCCATTCATACTTAGGTTTCAAACGAGGGTTTTCAAACATCTTTTGAGTTCCATTTTATCATGTTGAACAAAAGAATAGGTTGTAAAGTTTCAGTATTAAAATAAAATCTGCTCTTTTCTCAGTAAATTTCCTCTTGTTTAGTAAAAAAATCTGTTTTCACTCCAAGTTACTCTCTTGAATGTTCTTGTTCAAGTTTGGTTTTTCAAATGAAAAAAATGTATGTACTTCATGATACTTTCAGTGTATGAACGCAAGTAGAGGTAGTAATTTTCTGTATAAAATAGTGTTCTCAGATTTATGTATATTTCTATATCTTCAAAGTTCAAGCTGTTTTGAAAGTGGAATTCCCAATTTGCTACAGGTTTCTGGTTAAAAATAATATACAGAAAACAGGATAATTCTTTCAGAAAAACAGAGGTTTGCAAATTTGCATTTGAGTTTTCTATTGTATGCTAATATTCAGAAATCTACATCTGTATGTAAGCATAAGACAATGTGACCAAAAGAAGATCACCAATTTGCATGATTCTAAGAGGTACATTTTCATATTTCCAACTTCAAAGATACTGAGATATTTATATATATTTGTCAGAAATATATCACATTCTGAAGATGGTTTTCCTGTGTAAGTTCACATATATAGATGTTTTATAGAAAATACAGATTTTCATAATTGTTTTCACGTTTTATGGCCGCGCGCACAGAAAAGAGTATTATACAGGGTTCTATACAAATGATAAGCACTCCAAAGGGTGTTGGGAGGCCTTGCCTCTCCCATGGGGAGGGTGCGGGCTGTGAGGAGGCCGCGCGGCATGAGCCTCCCCACAGTGCCGTCCCTTCCTTTGGGAAGGGCTGGGGATTAAAATCCCTCCCCATACATTAAAACAAATTCTTCAAAACAGAATTCGCCCAACATTCAACTGCAATTAAATTCATTTCAAAAGAATTTCGAAATAATATATGGTAAAGGTTTTCTTGCGAAATTTTGTGTATATATATATATGTATATATGCACAGGAATGCAAATTCTTGTGTATGTATATATATATTTATATATACATAATTTCATATCTTTTCTCTCACAATTTTTTGTACAAAAGAATAGCAAATGAGGGCAGTTTCATGAAATGCATATTTGCAAAAGATTATAACCCTGTTCTGGAAGAAAGAAATTGGGTATTTTCTTAACAATGTAACAAATGAAGAGAAGATCTTTACCCAGATTTAAAAATAAAACTTGAAGACATTTTCTCAGGTATTTGTAATCATTTTTGTAAAATCTTGCATACAAATTCTCCAATTTCATACTGAAATTCAAACTGGTTTAAAAGCAAAGAATGGAAAAAAAAACTGAAAGTTTACTTCAGTTGCAGATGTCCAGAGTTTCCTTCAGTCTCTTTCTCCCTGAGCCCTGGTTATTTTGAATAATCTTCTCTTCTCTCCCCTTAAAGCCTTATTCCCTTCTTCCGAGAGTCATGCAGACCCTTTCAAAATGACAGATGTATATTTTTCTTGGCAAATATTACATGCAAAATAAAACGGTAGCCACTTGCCGAGAGCATTGTTGGTTTTAAGAAGAATTTCCCAGAACCCAATTTTCTCGGGATTGTTTTTCTATTTAATAATAATTTTTCTTTACCATTCTTTTACCCTAATCTTGAAATTAGAATTTAGGATAAATACAATTAAAACATATGAATTTCATTTCAAATTCATAAATAGGTAAAATGTAATAAATGATTTACAAATACTTGCACAAAAGACAAATATTTTGAATATACTTACTTTATTTATTCAAATCTAAAATAAATATTTTACCTCACTTATAAATAATTCATCATTTAATTAACACAAAATAAAGATAGGATTTGAAACCATAAAGCATTTAAAACTTAAAATTAATAATTAATAGTTAAATTGTATTTATTGCTTTTATTTATTATTTTATTTATTTTAATCGACTATTATTTAATTCACCAATAATTCAAGACAATCATGTTGAAAGTGACATTGCCTAAATGCAATCTACATGAGTCTAGGTGTTGTGTGTGTGTGGTCGAGAGTACTCCTGTATTACCCTGTCGAGAAGCTAACCTCCTTTCCTCAATCACACTCTTGGTCTTCGACCACTGCAACTCAAGTGCACTCAGGCACGCAACAAAAGAATGAATTAGTATCCGATATAGATATATATCAAAGCAATACTTTCAATAAATATTTCTATTCTATCTTGTTTAATCTTTCAAATAAAACGCATTCAAAATTACTTTCAAAAGTAAACACTTTTCTCATTTCCACACACCAAAGCATCATAGTATGTCATATTACTTCAAGCACACACAATAATCCATAGAACAAATCCACACAAAGCCAAGAGAAAAACAACATCAAAGTCCGAGACGTGACATTTGGTCAAACAGAAACACAGTCTCTTGTGGCATTGTGGAGTTTTGGAGGCATCGATTCTTCTGAATATATGATTATTTTTTTTATGCGTTAGAAATCTTTAGTGGAGACGGTTTCTTGCATATCGGCCAATATTTTGTATTGCCTATTTTAGATGTATGAAGGCGACTTCTTCAAGTTTAGTGTATCAGCTTCTGCAGATGATGACACGACTTCTACAGGTGAAACAAAATTGAATTCCAAAATATTATGAGCTGAAAATAAATAAATAAATAAAATCTAAAGTCTGAAGTGGCGCAACAAATAATTATATCGCTTTCATCAAATCGTGGGCGGCAGCTATTTTGGGTCGTGCTCTTTTAAGAGCTTTTCTTTATATCATTCTTGTTGTCTGAAGATGTTATTTTTGGTGCGGGTGTGCTGGTTGATATACTTATCTTTGATACTTCTTTAGTGTTAGATCTTGGTTTTGATCAATACATCTTCGTTTTTTTTAGTATGCCAGGAGGTACGATTTGGTGAAGCTATGTGTTCTTGTGTATGCGCAAGCTCAATGTTTTTAGAAGGCCTTATTGAGCGTATGAACGACACTGATGGCTCCATTTAGGAGAAAGCATTTTGTGGAGCAGTATACAGACAGTTTTGAAGGCTTTTGAGTTTGTAAATCTTAGACATGATTAAAAGGCATGGGAAAAGCTGTTGAGTCTGTGTGTGCAAGTGCCATGGAAAGAAAGTGATGGAGTCAATGCTATTTTGTGTTGACATATCTTCTGCAGTGCGGGTGAATGTCCTATTGCTATTCTAAGGGGTCTTGATGTGTGGGAGTCATGTTTTGTTAAAACTGATATGAGAATGTTATATATTTATTGTCACCTTTTTAAGCATGGGCAGTATGAAAGTGTGAGTAACTTCTGGGCTAGTTTCGCTTGATGTGAAGCTGTGACTTTCAAGATACTATTCTATTGCTTGTTTTGAGTTCTAGGTGTGCAGG
Organism: Sequoia sempervirens; assembly: GCA_007258455.2. Taxonomy (NCBI): domain Eukaryota; kingdom Viridiplantae; phylum Streptophyta; class Pinopsida; order Cupressales; family Cupressaceae; genus Sequoia; species Sequoia sempervirens. Next base: position 28,997 of record VDFB02032941.1, read on the forward strand.
AATTCTTTGAGCTAACGAGGGTGTTATATATAATCTATTTTGTTGCCATCTACGATGTGTGAAGCCCTTTCGAATTCATGGGTGTATGTCTTTTTTTTCTGAAGAAGTCTTGAGGAGTGCCTCTTGAAGGCTAGCATTAATCGGCTGTTGTATCTTCTTCTGTAGAAGACAAGCTTGAATTTATTCAGAACTTTGATTAAGTGTGTTGTGTGTAAAGAGTTTTTTTGGAGCTGCAATCTCTGTTTACAAGCATAGGAAGCAAAAGGCCACGTTTATGGAAGAAAGTCGTGATGATTTATTTTCACTTTTTGATTACTTAAACTCTTTCATCGCATGAGTATGGGTGCGTTGATTCATAATGTGATCTCAAGATTTAAATGGAGTGTTCAATCTTTGATAAACGGTCGATTCATATTCCCACTTTCCATGAGGCCGAGATCCAGTGAAGGTGGCGAAGATGAGACATAGCTACAAGTATAGCTCATTGGTGTACCGACATAAAGAGATAAGTATTTTATGCTTGTACCTTGAATGAATTTTATGTAGTTATTAATTCATGCAATAACACTGGAATAGTGAATCATGTATGATTCTAGCATTGGTATTTCTCTTCGGGATAGTTTAGCTCTATGAACTATTATTAAACTCTTTAAAATGCTTTTAGGACAGACCGAGGAGCATAAGGATGATGAGAGATTGCATGCATCCTGTGAGGAAGTGATGCAAGTTGAAGAATGGAGACACAACTTGTTGCCATGGGATTGAGTTAGTGGCACATAATTAGAGACATCTCTCGAAGAGGAAGAACCTATTCAAATTGTCATTGCGATCAATTTCTTCGAAGAGGAGGAATTAACTTTCAGAGGGAGTCTAACAAACCAACAGAGGCAACCTTGGACGAGGAGGTCAGGAGGTTGATGCAAGTGCTTGGAGCTTCAGAGGGAGTCACACCATCATGAATATCTGTTGTAATGTATATTTCTTTGTGACAGAGAAGTATGAGGTAAAAGCCCTTGTTAGTGTATATTTCTCTGTGACGAAGAAGTATGAGGTGAAAGCCCTTGTTAGTGTATATTTCTTTGTGATGGAGAAGTATGAGGTGGAAGCCCTTGTTAGTCTATATTTCTCTGTGACGGAGAAGTATGAGGTGAAAGCCCTTGTAGTGTATATTTCTTTGAGACAGAGAAATATGAGGTGCGAGCCCATGTCCATCTCTGAGACGGAGATGTGGTTCTTTCCACACATGGGAGTAGCCATGGTGGACGTCATGTTGAGAGACTCCATGACAACATCACGTTGAGAGACTTCGTGATGAACCCTTTGTACTTGTGTTTTTCCACACATGGGAGTAGCCATGGTGGACGTCATGTTGAGAGACTCCATGGCGACATGACGTTGAGAGACTCCGTGATGGACACTTGTGCATATGTTTCTTTCCATACATGGGAGTAGCCATGGTGGACGTCATGTCGAGAGACTCCATGACGACATCACGTTGAGAGACTCCATGATGGACACTTGTGCATATGTTTCTTTCCACACATGGGAGTAGCCATGGTGGACGTCATGTTGAGTGACTCCATGACGATATCACGTTGAGAGACTCCGTGATGAACTTTTTTCTCAAATGGGTGTAGCCATTCTGGATGTCATGTTGAGAGACTTCATGACATGGATATCTGGAAGGATACCTCCCTAGCTAAGAGGAAGTGTTGATGTTTTAGCTGCAGGAGATAGATATCCTTCTCTCAAAATCGAAATAGTAAATGATATATAAATATTATTTTAAAGGCCGACCCAAGATGAAAAGTCGCCTTGGTTCTTGAATGAGGTTGACCCTTGTGAAGGGTCGCCTTGCTTGTGAAGAGGCACCTTACTTTGTATGTATGGAAGGAGATGCTCATTCATTTGATCATCGATTTTATTCTAAAGAGACATTCTCACTTATCAAGGAGTTCATGCATCTACAACAGATCATATTATTGCATAAAGCAGATCGACATTAAGGAGAGATCATATAATTGTGTATTTGCATCTAAATGAGATGCAATTCTTTATTGCATTATATTGGTCTTGTGTGTGGACAAGATTGTAAGCAGATTTCTGCTCTAAATCCTATATATAAGAGATATATTTTGGCTGGGTTTTTCTCCCTTGAGAAGGGTGGTTTTCCCAGGGTAAACTGCTGTGTTTATTGTTCATGTGCTGCATTTTTTCTGCTTCTGTTAAATCTGATCCTAAAACTAACATAACCATCCCTCAAAATTGAATGGATGACAAAGGAAAAGTAGAATCATTGCCATGTTGAAAGAATAACCAATATAGAGACCAACAAACTAGAACTGCCCTTGTGAGTATTAGATCAATCACCACGAAAAAGGAATGTGAAAGGTCATGATAGGGCAAGATACGAGCTGTCCATAACAAAACAACCCTCATAATTGCTAGGTGGAAAACATTTGCAACAAATCATAGGAAAATCTCTACATAGAATGTGATCCAAAACGTTGATACAAAAATCTCTCACACAATCTAATCTAGAAACAATAATGATCAATGGTGTGGATTATGGAAATTTGATATCATTAAAATCTCTACACATCAACTATATTGTTGAAAGCAATAATTGTCGCATGAAGTAAATCGACCTAGCAATGCCAAGGTTAGAAAAGACAAAACACCTTTATTAGAAAGACAATTGCTAGTAGTTTGCATGAGATCATGACACATCCATTTTAATTGATTATATTTGATGTAGGAGGATTTCACACAACCCTCACACAAATTCATTCAACACCAATAACAACAAACAAGATGGAAATATTTGCAACAACAGATTTAATTTTCTCTTTTAATCTTGCAACAAGGTTTCACAATTTCAATAAAATCTGATTACAAATGTTTGTGCAGCCATATAGGCTGATGAAAATCATTACCAAAATAGATATAAGTCTGCTATGTGACAACAAACAACATCCACAACAAACAACAGATTCTCCTTCAAAACACCTTCCTGCACTGCAAACTTGATTCTCAAATCTACACTCTTCAATCGCCGACTTGCTGTCCTTCAACCATGGATTCCAAAATCCATTTGCTACTGCAACACACCTCCCAAACCTGCAACAACAATGTTTGCAACCTCTTCCCAAGAAAATCCACATTCCCCTTCTCACAACCAAAAGTTTGGAAAATGAAAATCAAAGAAAGTTTTTTAGAGCACCTCCTTCCTACAACCACTATCACCATTAATTTTGTAACTCCTCCTCCACACCCCAATTTTGGAAAAACAAATTAAATTCTTAAAATACAATTTTTGAACTCTCCAATGCATGTACAATTTACCTCCAAGAAGAATAATTATCATTACCTGACACATTGATTCACCTCTCCTCACAATATGAGTCCAATTTCAAAAATTGCTTTGCTTGCACAACATGGGTGTCCCATTTTGCCAACACTAATGGGGAATAATTAAATTTCATGCCACAATTTGAAACTTCAGGAAAATCCCATGCCCAAGACTGATTTTCGCCAATTGAATATTTAAAATGCATTTTCCAGCACAAACTCCCATTGCAACTTTGCAATAAATTTTTTCCAATTATTTAAATTTTGATTTTTTTGTACAAAGCTAAACAAAGTATTACATAAAATGTTATTCAACCATGTCACACCAAAATCTTTATCTTTTTGGTTGATGCAAGATTGCTAGTACTCCTAGAGCATCAGACACACTGGGTAGGAAGTTTGTGAGCATAGGCTCACAAAATGGAGTTGAGTAGTAAAACTACTCTTTCAAGTTGCAAGCAACTTGCAGCATACTCCAATATTGAAATTGGTTCCTCTAGTAATTTCTTCTTTCTTCTCTTCCAGCATCTTGTCGGAACAGTCACCATCCTCCTCCAACCCCGCATTCCATTCTTCTCTCCTCTTGTGGACTTGTATCCACCATGTACCGTCCTCCTAATACCATACGTTCTCCTCTTTGCTCTCATGAGATTTGACCCACCACTGACCGACCACCTCCACCAAATTTCACCTGCAACATCCTCTATAGCTTCTACAAGCAAATATGCACTATCCACACACCAATCTGCAACATCATTCAAATCTTTCCCTGCATACAAATCAATACTAACAAAATCTATTTGTACCATCTTTTTTTCTCCTTCTACACTCGCTACCTCTTTCATCTCAACATGCAAATCATCTCTATTTTCATTTTCATAAAATTCAGAAACGTAAGTCATTACCTTTATTTTCACATGTTCCTCTAGTATCACTGCAACATTTGTCTTCTCACTATCTATTGCAATCGTTTTATCTACACAAAACCCACTTTCATCATCATCATGAAAATGAAAAATATTATGCATTACCTCATTCTCTATAACCTTTTTCTTGCCATTGTCTACTGCCATATCTTCTTCACCTTCACTCTCAGCTGCAATTTCATTTTTCAATGCTTTTAAGTCCTCCAAAGGACACTCATCTATTGCTGCAACATTATTTTTTCTCTTCAATTGCTGCACTTTCTTTTTGCCTCTCAACCTTTGATGCACTTTTCTCTTCTTTCTCACTCTCTTTCTCTATGCCTTCCTCAAAGCATACTTCTGCAAGATTTTCTTCTTACTGCTCACCTGCATACACAACTATGACAAACTTTTTGCCTTTCTTCTTTGGCATTTCTTCAAACACTTCCCATACACTTTCAATCTTCAACCTCTCAGGTATAGATTGCCTCACGCTCGGATTTTTGTCTACACACTCTCATTCTCTAACTTCATTCTTCACCCGTAGGCCCTAGTGCAAAATGCCTTACATCGATGCTTCTGTTTGCACACTCAAGAACTCTTGCTTTGATACCACTGATGTAGGAGGATTTCACACAACCCTCACACAAGTTCATTCAACACCAATAACAACAAACAAGATGGAAATATTTGTAACAACAGATTTAATCTTCTCTATTAAACTTGCAACAAGGTTTCACACTTTCAATAAAATCTGATTACAAATGTTTGTGCAGCCATACAGGCTGATGAAATTCATTACCAAAACAGATAGAAGTCTGCTATGTGACAGCAAACAACATCCACAACAAACTATAGGTTCTTCTCCTTCAAACACCTTCCTACACTACAAACTTGACTCTCAAATCTGCACTCTTCGATCACCGACTTGCTGTCCTTCAACCATGGATTCCAAAATCCATTTGCTGTTGCAACACACCTCCCAAACCTGCAACAACAATGTTTGCAATCTCTTCCCAAGAAAATCCACGCCCCCCTTCTCACACCCAAAAATATGGAAAATGAAAATCAAACAAAGTTTTTCATAGCACCCCCTTCTTGCAGCCACTATCTCCATTAATTTTGTAACTCCTACACACCCCAATCTTGGAAAAGCAAATTAAATTCATAAAATGCATTTTTTAAACTCTCCAATGCATGTACAATTTACCTCTAGGAAGAATAATCATCATTAGCCGGCACATTGGTCCACCTCTCCTCACAATAGGAGTCCAATTTCAAAAATTGCTTTGCCTGCACAACATGGGCGTCCCATTTTGCCAGCACTAATGGGGAGTAATTAAATTTCATGCCACAATTTGAAACTCCAGGAAAATCCCATGCCCAAGACTGATTTTTGCCAATTAAATATTTAAAATGCATTTTCGAGCACAAACTCCCGCTACAACATTGCAATAAAATTTGTCCAATTATTTAAATTCTGATTTTTTTTGGAGAAAGATAAACAAATTATTACATAAAACGTTATTCAACCAGTCACACCAATTTTTTTTATCTTTTTGGTTGATGCAAGATTGCTAGTACCCTCAAATGCTCCTACATCAATATTACTAGAAACATAGATATTCACATTATCTAATCACTCTAGTGTATAACTCATTTTCTCTCTAACAACCTTGAGATAGTAGAATCAAACAAGATAATACACTATATAACACACAATCGTCATGTAGCATATTACAAAGTTCATGTAGCAGGCGATTTATACCAAAGATTGACCTGCAACAACTTGAAGATGGCTTGTAGCATAGCTACAAATGGTCCAAAATGTATCAGAAACTTGCATCCTTCCTATAGCAACCTTTTGTGAAGGCAAGTTGACAAGAAACACTAGGCAACCATCACACAAAACTAAAGAAGAAAACTAAAAACATAACCTACTACTCTTTTTGTTTTCATAGGATTTCTTGTGAACATAACTTGCATCAAACATGCTGAAAAGTGAAATGTACCATCCAATGAAATTGGGATAAATGGAATAAGAACTAAAATGATGGTTTTAAATTGAAAAATTTGACAAATAAATTATCTTTTGAATTTATTTGCTTGATAATGAAAATTAGCTGTAGCTATGAATGGAGGATTTGAAAAATGAAGCTAATAAATTTTCCTATGGCTTTGTTTGCTTTGAATGAAAATTTGCCTTGGCAGTTTGAGTACATGAACGATCATTTGAAATGGTGGGTTGGACTCTCCTATAAGATTTTGACAATAGGAAAGCCTTTGTTTGTTATTTGGAATGATCTATCCATCCAAAATGCATATGCCTCATTAATTTGGTATGTGGATATCTGACATAATAGTGATTTGTAGAATGTGTATTTTGACCACATGGTAGACAAGGATGTAGATCAAAGTCGTCATAGGAGGTATGGCCTCAACATCCACAATTACAACATGCTTGGACTTGATGGGTTTTAGTGCAAATTGATATTGAATAACTTGGCAACTTGTCAATATCACAGGGCTGATCAACAGGTGAAGACTCAACTTGACTGTTGTTATAATACCTTTGGACACAAATTTTATAGGTTTGGAATATTTTGGTATATGAAAACTCACAACACCTATATATTGTAGACCAGCACAATTTTTGTTGGTTTTTAATGACTCCCATATTAGTACGACAAGAGTGGAGATTCAACAACGAGAGAACTTCATTAGATTTCCATTTGGGGCTGTTGTGTTTAGATCAAGTGCAATGTTCCTTTTTTTAGATTAATGTAGTAAGGGGGAATGTTGGGATTTTAAATATTACATCAATAGTTAATTTTAGGTTAGTATAGTTGATAAATAAATAAACATATTAGTGGTTAGTTGTGTGAGAATAGTTTCACGTAGGAAGTTATTTGGTTTGAGGAATTGCATAAGAAAATGAAAAGTGAAAAGGCTTTATGAAATTCATTATACAAACAATGCATGCTCAGTAGATGAGTGTAACTTTCCTATTATTTTTTGGCTCTTATCATTTCAACAATACTATTGTTGTGTCCGTTTGGCATGTAAATTTTATCATAAGAGTGTGAGGCTGCTAGGTTTAGCTTGTTTGATTGACCCCCTTACCTAGACTGCATCAATCTACTCCCTCAATAACCACCTACACTACATTTTGAGGATCAACCTTTTCAATGGCATATCCTAGGATGTGAAATTGTAACTTTGCATCATCTTGAGCAATTAGTTGCCCTAAGCCCATCCTCCCATGATACTATAATGTTGATGAGCGGACGATGTCTTATATCCATCCACCCATCCATGATGATGCGACACCTATGAGAGATTCATTTGGCTATCGTCTCCTCCACTAAGACATTCACCTTGGAATATTGTTTGTCCAAGACAGTGGTGCAAAAATTTTCTCCCTAGGAGTCACAAAAGAAGTATATGCTTTGGCTACCTTAGCCATAGACTCCTTGAAATATGGAGTGAGTAACATGGAATGGGATGGTGTGGCAAAGAAGAGTTTTCCAAGGGCTTCATCTCTACCTAGCCTTGAGCCTATGAATTAAACACAACAGTAATTGGATCGGGAGCTGAACACATGGACTTTCTTTTTCCATTAAGCTGCTCCAATCCATTTGCCTTAAAAGATGAAATTGTATGTAGTGTGGAACTAGAAACCTGCCTGAAAGTCTTACAAATCCCATGCAGTCGATGCAGATGGAATACAGAAATCTCCTTGACAATTCAGCATTGTCATCGAGCATGCAATTCTTACAAATCCCAACCACTTTGCCATTGATATGAATAAGATGTGCACTGAACCTAGTAATGCTGCCATGACACTGAAGAGAGCAAATATTGCACTGCCAAAGCTGACTCCCCTCTAAATTACTTGGTCTGTTTGTATAAAGGAAAGTAGCAAACTATTGCAAATGAGTCTTTTTGTTAAATGGCCCCTTGGCCCAACAACTTAGAATGGCAATCAAACTTCCCAACACTTGCAGCTGAACTATCAGTTTGTGTTGCCTCATCCTTTTCCCTTCCAACCTTCTCACTAACACCACTAATTTCTTCCATTACCTCGTAATCCTCATCATGTAATCCCATGTTGGCACTGCAAAAACAAAACTACAACACGAACGGAGAAAAAACATGTACTTCAAAACATGTTCAGCCTATTTAACGTGCATTTTAAAAAGTTCATTTTTGCGAAAAAAGAAACAAAAGAACACTCTTTTTCTATAATTTTAAATTCAAACAACAAAAGAAAATCTGTTTTTTTAATGCATTGAATTGTTTCATAAATAATTTCCAATGGACAATGGGAAAAATCAGTTTACAATGGTTCAATGTGTTAATGAATCACAATGAATTAAAAACCAACTTGAAATAAAAAGTGAAAAATTTAAGAACCTGAACATTGAGTTTGGCATGTGCAAAGGAAAAACAAATCTGAAATATCCCAAGGACCCAAACTAATTCTCTATGCAAAATTTTTTCACTTTCTCCAATCTATGTGCTCAAACATTTTCTCAAACAGTTTGCCTATAACCTCTTTGAACTGGTTTATGACTAATTTTGATATAGAGTGATTTGTTTATTGTTTTGGGCACAATGACATTCATGAAATACTTGCATTTATATAAATAAAATATACAATTGAACCCAAAGTAGCAATATGTATAAATGAACACTGAATTTCAAAGTGTTGGTAACAAATTATTACATTCAGAAATCTGATACAGCAGATAAATATCATTTACTGTTGATGTAATTGCAGCTTTGGGCTTCATACTTCCTTATTTATATGTGATTATTCAATGTAAAGAGGCGCTTCACATGGCAACTTTGTAATTATCTTCTTGGTCGACCTTCCTTGTAAATTGTATTTATTAAATTGAAATTATATTTTTATGATGGCTGACCTTGCATGAAAAGGTGCAACCTCTCTCCTCCAAGTTGTATAAATACAAGATCATTCCACTCCATTTGGGCATCAATCAAGTTGGAGAATTTCTTCTCTTCCAAGTGCGAATTCTTCAAGGGCTGATCAATCAAGTGCAGATAGCGAATTTCTTAAGGGCAGATCTGAGTTACAAGGAAGTGCTGATTACTTGTTATCATTGCATCTTGTGAAGGTGCTGCATATCGACCTTGAGATTGGCCTCATTGTAAAGAGACTTGTTGCCATTATTAATATATAATAGAGAGATATTTGTTGCTGGGTTTTTCCCCTCAACAGGAGGGTTTTCCCAGGGTATTTGCTGTGTCTTTGTGTTGAATTTTTGAATTAATTTCTGTGCATTAAATCTGATCATAAAAACTAACATTTACAACTCACTTACTTGGACATTAAATGCCCTTCACATCTGTTCATAGCCATTCCCAACAAGTACGGCTAGCATAGAATACTTCATGATCAATTCCCAAAGGGTATGGCAGCCTTACAAGTGGTGCGGCAGCCTTTGGAAGTGGTACAGAAGCCTTTGTTTGATTCCTTCTCCCCTTTTTGCTGCATAAGCTTCCTCCTTTGCCTTCTACGATGCTTCCAGTCTTTCCTTATTCAAACTTGGGCCAACAAACATATACGGCTAGCTCAGGGGTTTGCATATGGTACGAGTAGACTAGCGTTAGCAATAAATCATAACATATTTCCTTTCGTTTCACCATAACCAGAAATTGGTCTTGGCACAAGACTTCACCAATTCTGAAAATGAAGTTTCTCCACAATGAATTCCAATAATATTTTGTTTTCAAAACTCACAACTCCACACCAAGCAAATAAGATATAAAGCTGCTCCAAAATAAGAATATGATGAAACCGCCAAAACCACCAAACTCTTCCAGGTAAGGTTTCCAAAACAAGATATTCTATAATATTTTCAATCATCTGCAAACTTGTCTCTAAAAGAGACTCGCAAATTAGAAAACCAATCTTTGAATGCACTGTGAAATACCTGATCGATATCTCCAACAAACATTAGCTGGAGTAGATCTTTCACCACCGAAGCCAATCTTCTCCAAGAGGGTTTTCGTCCTTAGGAAGGCTGAGATGAACCAAGTCCAATCTCTAGAACCACAAGGATTTTCAGACAAAGAGATAATAAATTTCCACCCCCTCAAATGAACTCTCAATTCCCCTCTTTATAAGCTTTTTAGGGCTTTACAGAAACTCCCTTTTAAAATCACTTTTAACTCCAAAAAGTGATTTAATTTACTTCTAAAACATTTCCGACACTTAAAATTCACCATGATTTAAAACTTTCCATGCTCTTTCCAACAAGCTTTAACTCTGAGGTGCCCGATAACATTGAGGTGCCCGATAAATGTATTTAATTAAAAAGGCAACCTTAGTGAAAATAACTAAATATAGCTAAATATTACACCCAATTAGCGGGAATGGCCAAAAAGCATTGAAATTGAAATATGACTTTGTAGGAGTGGTTTTGATGATAAAAGATGATAAACAAACCCGAATAGGTGACTTACTAAAAATAGATGCTCCCTCCAAGAATCTTGGAGCCCAAACCAGAAGTTGGAAATAACATTTGAAAGTATCATATGACTCCTTAAAACCATTTGAGCCCACTAGTAACATCAAATTACCCCTCTAAACATGCTGACACAAACCTAGAAAGTCAACGACAACTACATTGCTAGAGAATTTGAAAATGGGGACATTACAAAATCATATTTCAAGTTATTATCAATACTTTGTTTTATTTTTGTCATTGATGGTGATTGCAAAAAGAGTTAAAACCTTCCTTTTTGTCTTGCTCTTCTTCTCTTTTGGTGATTGCAAGAAGAGTTAAGACCTTTTTCTTCTTCTCTTTTGGTGATTGCAAAAGTGCAATGGACTAGTGTCTTAAGTTTTTTTAAGGAGGCCCCCTTTTTGGTTGAATTTTTGTTATAGAAGGGTGATCCCACAATAGTGTCTCCCACTTTTTGGCCTGAGGAGGATGCTCAAAAGCAACATTTTTCAATTTGTATCAATTATAAGGAACAAATGGTCAAGAATTTAAGGATGATGTAAATTAACGAAATGTAGCATTTTCTGTGTAGATTCAAGCTATATATATATATATTTTGTATTAATAATCGAGCAAACAACTTGTATTACATATCAGATGCAACTATCTGTTCACTGTCCTATATACTACTGTTTACATACTACTGTTAATATGTTACAGCTTACTTACTGCTGAATACATATTTCTGTACAGCTGTTTACATGTTGTTTACATATTTTCTGTACAGCTGTTTACACGTTAAATACATACAGGTATATTTCTATTAATTTTTTGTTTTTATTTTTCAACCAACTTTTATTTTTGCTATTATTTTTTATTGAGTGATATTATTTCATAATGCATGACTTCCACCAAATTTTTTTTTTTTCTTGATTTATTGGAATTAGCTATAAGTTCACTGTACGCATGGATTTTTTTTGGTAGTTTTTTATTAAATATTTTATTTATTGTTTTTTGAATTAGTTCTAAGTTCTTCTAACAAAAATTTCAGACTTATATTATGCCGTAACGTATTTCTCTTAACATATATATCAAAATTAATTATTATTTTTTTATTGAAACAAAGGACATCTATGTGGAGTGCAATGCATTTTTTGAGATTTTTCTAACAATGTTTGTAATTTTTTTAAATGTTTTGAATAAAGGTCATTGTTTTTTCATGATGGATCTATATTCATTATAAAATTTTAAAAAATATAATATTAAAGAAAACATAATACGTATTATAGTTTTGGGAAAGTTAATGCCAAAGGCTATATACTTACAAAATGGCAATTACAAATGCCGGATTCCCCAGAAGGTAAAGCAATTTTTTTTTTGTTAGCATTTTGGTAGTTGCAGAGGAGATTTCGTTAGGGTTTTGATTTAATCTTAGGGGGTTTCTATCCAAGGGGGTTTGATCTAATCCCCTTCAATTAAATCCTCTTAAATACTCCTCTAGGATTATAGCATTAATTTTTCTAAAAAATATGTGATTTCAAACAAAAATGGTATGTCGCACAAGTGGGACACATTGTTGTGGGACTAGCCCGATTGTTTGTTTTTGAATTTTAGTGGTTTTTTTTAATTGTCAAAACAGATAGTGGCATAGCGGATGCCTTGATGTCCCTAGGATGGTCTAGGGATGGTGTGATGTTCTTTGGTAGTCCTAATTTCTAAAGATGCTAGGGTGTCCCAAAGAAGCACAGGGAAAAAGGATGTTTCTGCCCCCTTAATTTTACACAAAATGGGGGATGTTGGGGTGTGGATGGAAGGGGACATTCCTCTCCACACCTACATCTCTAAGACTTCCTAATCATTTGGGATGGGTTGTTACACCCTGGGGATACATCCTTGGGGAATACTTAACAATCTTTACTACAGGAGGATTTTCTCAATGGAATTTTTTTTGTTTATTGGCCAGTTTTTATACAAAATTGCAAAAAATAGATGCAAAAGCGACTTGCCAAATTTTCATATAAACTGTAGATTTTGATTAAAAAGGTATAAAAACTATAGATTAATGAAAATTAAGTTAAAGGTTGTTTTAAGGTTACACCCATGCTAGGCACCAAACGAATTTGGTGTATATAGACTTCCTTGTAGAAATTCGTTGGAGATGTAGCAGCATGCACAAGCACTACTGTTTATCGCAACTTTCTTTCCCTTCCCGCCTGTGAATTTTAGCAAGATTCGGGTTAGATATTTTAAAAATCTGAATCATGCAGTATCCGGAGTGGCTGGAAAAAAAAGAGGTTTGGCATGCACAGGTAGGGGGGTATGTTATCTGACCCATATCTATGCTGTACTGTACCTGTATCCATATTGGGTATGGCAATAGGTGTGAAATGAATTCAACTTTTCATGCCAAAATCATCCATAGGACATATGTCTTGGTGTATTGGAAACCTAAGACCTGCTGTTTGACAACCTGCTTGCTTTGATCAATCGAGTCAATCCTGTTTTCTATTTGTGTGATATGCAAGTATATTTATTTGATTAAAAGATTGTTTAGATATGTTATCAGTTTTGAGATAAATTCTTCAAGCTTTTTTTGACTGTTATCCCTTAAGATTTGGTTTGAAAAAATTTGTTACTAAGGGCGTCCAATTTTAATATTTAATCTCTGAGCTTAGTTTGATTATTCTGATTTAAAATTTGGTATACTAGATTATAGTAGACATGATGTTTCCACGGTCCATGTAAATAATTTAGTATGTTTCTGGAAATAAAAGATGATCGATCTCTGAGTGTGATCTAAAATATTTATGCAGAAAATTTATACAGGGTTATTTCCAGAAACATACTAGTTTATACTAGGTTACAACATGTGATTTATTTGTGTAGTTTGAAGATTGTTCATGTATGTTTTCAGTTTAAAATAGAATCTTTAAGCTTAGCTTGATTGTTTTCATTGAAAATTTGGCATACTAGATTATGCCTGATTATTTGTGTAATTGTAAATATCATTATTTGTTATAAGATTGTTTCTGAGTGGTCAGTTTTAAATTTAAGTCTCCAAAGTTAGTTTGATTGTTTTGATTTAAAATATTGCATACTAGGTTATGACTGCTATTATCCATCTTATTATGCCTAATTTTTTGATTGTTTAGAAGATTGTTTCAATGGGTTTCTTGTTTTAGAATAAAATCTTCAAGCTTCGTTTGATTGTTTTCATTTAAAAATTAAAGTGTGATGTTGTAGGTTATGAATATATTTATATTTGTGATTGCCACTAATATAATTATATATAAAAATTATGGTTAATAAATAGCTATTAAATGATAATGGCAGGTGGGAACTGCAACTTGAGGGGACCATCCATGGTGACAGCAGGGTTAATTGGGCTGATGGGTGGGTTCATGTATGCTTATCAGAACTCTGCCGGTCGGCTGATGGGTCTCTTCCCCAATGATGAGGATGTTGCTCATTATAAGAAGAAGGGAATGTTATAAATAAGGGTAGGTTGGTTATTCAATTTTTTGGTACTAAGTGCTGCAAACAACGTGGCCTCGCTTGGGCTGAATTTTGTAGGCACGAGGGATTCTCCAACGATACAAATAAATATGGAACTGCAATGATTGTTATTCTTATCATATACAGTTTTCCATTCATGAAGTAATGTTTGGAGTGTTGCATTGTTATTGTAAGATGATACCTGATGCCTTCTAGATAAATTTCTTTGTATCTTTTTCTGTATGTGTTTGAAATTTCTTGCTTTGTGTTTTGTAAACATAGATAAGAAAACTTAATGTTTTGTTTATGAGACACGTGACTGTTTTGAGTACATTCTGTTAGGCCTAATGATCTGTTGAAGTTCCATTGCACAATTTGCTGATGTAAATCAAGTCCTAAAGTGGGAGTTATTGTGAATAGGCCCTCCTGCCCAACATCAAATTTGCAGTTCACTTCTGGGAATTGTTGATGATCATGTGAGCCCACTATTTACTCAGACCTCTTGCCAAACTAACGTAATGTAATTTTTTTCATTCAGCTCATACTCTATAACAAGCCAGGAGTAGATAAAGAGACAAATCATTGTCATGTGGTCTCAAAATTACTACCACAAAAAATTGAAGAAAATGTTAACCGTATGCAATAGGAACAAAGTGATGTTGCTCAACACAAATTACAGAAATGAAATACTCCAAAATGTTGAGAGAACAAGAGACGATGAAGAATTGGAGAGAAACCGTTGATAGCCTTAGGCACCAAAAACTTTGGATAAAGTAAAGAAATGTTTGAATCACAATGGATTTGAGGAAATGGTGGGAGGAATGCTTTCTATTTATATGCCATTCCTACACATGCAACTAAGATAGGTTGACTTCATCAACTCACACATCCCAATATAATGTTAACCTTATAAGTAATTTATATAGGCCACTTAATCAACCGTGGTCTTAGTAACATGTGTAGGCCCTATACAAGGTTGCAAGGTATCCGAACAAGATAAAAGGTAATCCTAAGGTCTACCACATGTTGGTAGCTCAATGAGACCCATAGGAAAGAGATGCAAGTCAAGATTATACTTTCCAACATCCCCCCTTAAGATTGACTAAGGTCTTTGAGGAACAAGTTGATCTTGTCATTCCCTTGTATGGGGAGCTCCTGAAGCTGAAATCAATCCTGAAGCTCACCCACTGTACTAATGAAGCTTACAGGCACACAGCCCCTGCCCATACCCATCAAGTTGAAAGAACTCTCAGAAATCACCTTGCCAAGATAGGTTGAGCTGAATTGAACCTCATAACACAGGAAAAATGAGGAAATTCTGTTGAAAAATAGACAATAAAGAACTGTAGACACTTGAATCCATGATTGTTTAGAAATGTACTTGAACGGTTCTGAAATATCCCAGAAGTGTTGAATTGCATGCCATCACTAAAGTACTACCAAATGTCTGCAATTCAACTGGAGCAATAAAGACAAAAAGCTCCCTTATAAAGCAATAAGTAGAAGACATTACATAAAAATGAATAAAACTTGCGTTTTGGATCTGTTTTCAGAACTATGCTATGGATAATTGATTTAATCTCCAACTTGGCCAGGTCCCCCAGGTTACCATATTAGTGATTGTTTTGGAATTCCCTTCCACTTCAGCTTCAGCTAAGTTGTTTGTAGAGTTCCAAACACTTCCAAGAAAAATAAAATAGATTCCACTACCACAATTGCCAGTCCAGGTTCACACTTATCTGCTCCATCAAAGTTTGGCATCAAATTTCCTATGTGGAGGATCCCGGGGTATAGTTATGTATAGGGGACCTATTAGCACACCCCTTCAGGTTGTCTGGGGCATGAGGAAAGATTAGAGAGGATCAAATCATCCACAGTAACGCAGAAAAAAAATATTTCCATGTGCATCCCTATTAATTTCAACAGATGGAATTTTTCCCTTGTATTAAAATGCAAAAGAACAGTCTCCCTTCCCCCAAGCAATTATATGATATTGCAACCAAATAGAGGAGCTGATATGCATTTCTAACATAGAAAAAAATTCCTAATATATATGGATCATCTTTATTCTCTGTTGATATTGCTTATCTTGAATTGGATACGGTTGAAGGTGCTTTTCCTTGTTTCGAAGAATGGAGTACACACATTTTCAACTTTATGGGAAGAAGCTCTCAGCTATCTTTATTCATATCTGCAACAACCAACCCTGTGGTTGAGAATTAGAAGCTTTATTAAATTAGGAGTTCTTTGTCTCACACTTATCAAATCAGTCTGCACAATGAATCCGGATTGCTATTCTCTCGTTACGCACAAGATCTTCAATTGATGCCTTGTCATTTTCAACAATGCCTGCATCCTTCCTGCATCTTCCTTTGACTCTTGTGTTGCCAGTTGACCATCATTACCAGCTGCAAATGTTTTTTTATCCTCTGCTGGAGGCATTTCATAATTCTTCTCTACAGTTGCGTCATTGTTGCCTGGAATTGTTTTCTTCATGTCTATAATTTTTAGTTCAGCCACTCAAATTGGCCGACAAAATGAGTTTGGTTTGCCTGTCTCCTGAGCTGCAAATGTTTTTTAATCCTCTGCTGGAGGGATTTCATCATTCTTTGCTACAGGTTCCTTATTGTTGGCTGGAATTGCTTTCTTCATGTTTATAATTTTCATTTTAGCCACTCAAATTGGCTGAAACATAAGATCTTCAATTCATGCCTCATTAAATTATCATCATCAACAGCATTTATGTCCTTCCCAGATCTTTGTTTGAATCTTTCCTTGACTTCCTGCTGCAAATTTGAAATGGTTTGTCATCCTCTGCTAGTGGCATCTGATTGTTCTTTGCCACTGGTGCCTCATCGTCACCTTTAATTGCATTCATGTCTATTTTTCATGTTAGCTACTTGAATTGGCTGACATCGTTTATTTGTTGCATCTTCAAATGGTTCATTTTTAACCTATGAGGAATTATCCTTTTTTTCCCTTTTCCACAGTTTCTAACCTCATCGTCTTTGCTTTCATATAGAAAACCATAATTTCTGCACCTTATATCGTTCTTTCGGTTGCAAAACTCCTAGAACTACTGCAATTTTATTGCTCATCCCTGGAACACAGTGTTCATTGTTTGGGCGAAGGCCTTAACTATACTCAGAACAAACCGTACACAATATCATTATCCCTCATTGCATTATTAAGAGCATGCATGCAAGGGGCGGGGTTCAAGACTCAACTTCAAAGTAACGCCATCTACTTCAGATCAATAAGCTAACAAATTGAAAAACAAGAGTGGAGTTTATGATAATCCACAAGGGTCAAGTTTCATCTTTTCTTCACTATCTTCAAGTAACTAGACAGTAAGGTCCTATTGGAGAAGTGACAACCACAGTAGTACAGTGCCAATTTGGCAATGATATTGTGGGGTTGGATTGTAAGTATTTTTTCAATTACTTGGGGTTCAAATGCAAAAAAACTTTGTAGAAACTGAATTTAATTAAGAAAATTGAAAAAAAGATTTTTTTTTTGTCTCTGATCTTTTTGCATGTAAATCATGGTTTGTTGTCACCCCCATTTAGCTCATGTTTTATTTGAAAACTCTCGTATTTTTTCTGTTTTAATCACTTTAGATTGTATTTTATCTTCTGGGTTTGATTGATTGTTTAATGTGTTGTTCAATGACTTGTCAAATGGCGTTTGCACAGAACTTATATAGAAGGCATCTTGACCTAGGTCTCCAAAATAATTGCCAATGTAGCATTTTTACAGATAACATGTATGGCATAGGCCCTATGAACGAGATTTTTTTGACAAATGATTTAAAAGTTAACTTTTCATTTTGTGGATGACCTGAGATTAAGTGACAGTGGTACTTATTTGTGCCTTTAATTGGATAAGACCTTCCCTGAGATTAAGTGACAGTGGTACTTATTTGTGCCTTTAATTGGATAAGACCTTCCCAACCATGCATTTGTTTGTAGGGCGATATATTCTAATCTTACAGTTCATATTTTTGAGTTTTCCAACTGTAAGATTTAATCATTCAAATGGAGCTGAATAAATTCTCACTCTTTTCTTTCTTGCCTTTCTCGTGAACCTAATCAAGATTAATCTGCCATTCTTTGATGGATCCCTCATTATCTACAAATATTAATCATATCCTATGCCACATTGGTAGATTTCTCAGTTGTCAATATTAGGTGGGTCACTAAGGGATTGTTCCCGAGGCATGGCTCTAGCCAACTTGCTTTGGACTCTGAAATCTTGACACTTGTCCAATATTATTATATGTTGGAAGTTGATTTACTTTTGAATAATCTTTCACAATCATTCAACTTGTAAGGCTGGTGTATGTAAAATGATTATTTGCGTAAAACCCACATAAAAATGGCATTGGCATTCAAGGAATGTCCTAATTAATGTTATGTTGCTTCTGCTAAAATACTCAGAGTTTTTCACCAGAAGCAAATCTAATATTAATTACAATAGACTCTGGAAATATAATGGCTATTAATTTGTCCTATGTTATTCATCTCATAACAATCCTTTGCTGATCAAGCTCGACACATTTCATTGACATAGTCAAAATCTTCTCGTCATGTGCACAGGATCAATCTCCTATGGTTATTTATTTGCAATTAACATGGCCCAATGACGAATCACATGTTGCACTAAAGTAAATTCTGGTAAATAATTTGGCATTTTCCCGTTATAGATAGAGAATATCGCAAATGAATGGTAATTGATTGTCATACCAGTGTCTATAATTCTTCGCATTTTTGAGAATATCGGCATCATAAATGTCTAAAGTGAAAAAAGTTTTGAACTTTTAGTTAAGTATGCAATTCACATGGACAAAAATAATGAATAAATTCCTTTTCTCCAGTGATTTCTTACCTCTGAGTTAAATGTGAAAAATCATCTTTACGCATGGCA
The DNA here is from genome assembly GCA_007258455.2 of Sequoia sempervirens. Classification (NCBI taxonomy): domain Eukaryota; kingdom Viridiplantae; phylum Streptophyta; class Pinopsida; order Cupressales; family Cupressaceae; genus Sequoia; species Sequoia sempervirens. The sequence continues at coordinate 48,147 of VDFB02032941.1, forward strand.
CCTTTTTTAGAGACAATTATCAAGCAAAATATAACCTCTATAAAATTAGTTGCTTGTCAGGAGCTTTGAGCTTACAGCACGTGTGGAGATGGGGGCTATACAAGTGGGTGGGTTCTGTACAGAGTTTCTTCCCCTTTATTCTTGAAATGTTTGCACACTGTGCACTATGCAATATGCGAACCTCCGATACCTCTATTAGCATTTATGTATATAGTTATACAGCTTGCTAAACTTTTATCAAGATAATTCTCTGCTTGTCTGCATTTCTATGTAGCAATCTGTTGTTTTCTTTAAGTTTTTAATAAATGTTGCCGTATTGATGTTCAGAGTGGGCATTTTTATTAATTCGGTGTCATGAATTCTTTGAGCACTTTGCCAAATATGCACGCGCTTGGCCTTTTGTTTCCTTTATTCAAACTCAAGATAGCTGCTTTGCAATCTGGTATGCATTATTTTTGGTTTTAAATTCCTTTACATTCATCTCTTTTGTGTTGATGAATTTTATTGCTGTGTTTTTGATTAAATAAGCAGGGAAAGGGCTCTGATCTCATTTTATCATTACTTATTGTATCATAATTAGCTGTCTTTAGAATTTTCTTCATTGGATATACTCTAGAAATCTATTTGTTATTAATTACCATCAGTTTTGGTTCAATTTCACTTCTTTGGACTACTACTTTTACTAGCTCATGGTCATACTTCTATAAGTCATCAAAATTTCTGAGAAAAATATTTACTCTAGCCTATAATACATTTCTAACTAGGTATTTTGAAATTCCCTTGTGCTCTCTAGCCTTGTCTCTAGCTTATGGTAGCAACTGTTTCAATTTATTCACCTCCTACCCTAAATCACCACTATATTTTGAGGTACATGCATGAATCATGGTGGCTTTTCTCTCTCCTATTTGAAACTAAGTGTTGCTTACCCTCTAAGGAATTATCCTCTTTTAGGGCATCCTTGAGCTTCAAATTTTCATCTTTTAGTTTTCCATGATCTTTGTACAATTTATTGGTTGTGACCTCATTGGGTTGAGCAATGTGTACAACTAATATATTTGCGTTTGGTGTTGATACATCTACTACCATTTTAACAATAATACTTGTAGTTCATGTGCCATGAAGTCTAATAGAACTTATCTTCAACAAGGGCTAATGCCAAACAACCAAGGTTTGCATGTCAAGGTTGGAAGATGACCCCTTAAAAATAATATCATTGTTTGGCTATTGAAGAAATCATCATCCACTTCTCTTCTTTTCATAGTATCAAGGGCCATTACATGTACAATACTCCACCTAAACAATAAAATACTTTTATTTCCCTTATTATTGCATTCCTTATTTGGAGTGTGGTATTCTCAGTTCTAAATTAAAAAAATGGAGGTGGGGTTTGAGCTTTTTGTAGCATCTAATACCTCATTTGTTATAGTCTCCTTTAGTCTTTGTTTTCTTTAAGTAGTTTTCTTTCCCTAAACTTCGCTATCATGTTGAAAGTTCGAAATTATTTTGTCGCGATTAAGGAAGAATCTAATAAAAAATAATTATAAGCTCTTTGCTTCACATCTTGTTAGCTACTGAGAGAGGGGGGTGAATCAGTAGATATAAAAACTTTTAGACTTGAAAACCTATTTGCAGATTCAACCTTACAACTCAGATGTGCAAATAAAAATATAAACCAATATAACAATCACATGCACACGAAACAACTCATAGCAATAGATATACGTGGAAAACCCAAGATGGGAAAAACCACGGTGACAAAAGTTGTTTGAGTCTACTGCTCAAATCTAAAGTCACAAATGAAATCTTCGTTACAAAGTTTAGGGCTGCAACCCAAGGAAGCTTCAACTCCCTAATTTAGAAGCTACAACTCCAAGGAGACTACAATCACCTAATCTGAGTTACAACTCAGTTCAATGAAACTACAACCTCAACAAGATTACAAGTTCATATGTGCATACAATTAAGTTATACTCAACCTGAAAATGCACCATTACATACAATGAATTGTTGCACACCCTACAAGTTACACTACTGCTGCTGAAGATGCACTCTCAGCAACACACCCTTGCTCTGCACTCTCTTTTGCTCTACACTGCATTCTCAGTTGTACATCACTCTGTTAAGCACTCTGTGCACTGATAGACTTTTCACACTTCTCACTTTCGAATTCAACACATCACACACAACTACTACTCCCCTTGGACAATTTCCCAAATGATCTTTTCTCATTGGCTTGCATTCAATGCCTCGAGATTCCCACACATGATCAGATCTTCTCTAATCTTCTGCTAGGGTTTCCTTAGCTTGCAAACTTCACCAGGAAGCTACCTGTACCTCGAGCCACACTCACAAACCACTATCCAACTCATCATAAAGACATCTGATAAGGTTTATCAAATATCACCATTCCCTACATCGAGCCACCCAACATTTAATCTGGAGTAGAGAATTTTCCTTCATTCTCTCTGTTAAGCCCTAAAATCTGATTATGCATTTAATGCATTCTCCTGCTCACTTGATCTGATCCGATCTCGATCATCTTTTCGGGTTGTTCCGCCGCCTTGAAGATCAAATCTTCATTCAATTGGTCACTGGGTGCAGTTGGACCAATTAACTCTCTTCTCAGTGTCGATTTCCAGTTAAAACCCTGTTTACACAAACTTAGCCATTTGAGATCACTGCTTTTGAATTTCGGTCGTCGATCTTATCCTTTCACACCCTGATTATGTGATCCTCATTTATTGTCGTGTCTTTAAATCCCGACCGTTGGATAAGCGGTCATTCGAATCTCCTTTGTCGAGCTTAGGGGTATTCACCATAGAACACCATCGTTAAAGTCTCGCCTTGACCAAGTGTTGTTTTGCAACAAGGATGCAAAACAACGAATCATCAATTGCCAAATATTTGCCTTCACTGTGCATGTCATTAGTCAACACTGTCTGTTACGTGGTCAATCATCGACTTCATCGTTCTGTCGGAGAGACATCTTCCAGACTCCTACCAATATGGCGTTGTCACGTCGATAAATCTTATCTTGCTTATCAATGTTGTGGACAAGTGGTCCCCACACTATCGTGTTATCACATGTCACCATTCATTGTCATTTCCTTCCACGTGTCATCGAATAATTTGTTTCATGGTTGTTTCATCAATGCATGTCATCCTTACCCTGCTGGGTCCCACAGTCGGCATCACATTCTCCTATCATCATGTTGAAGAGACATGCTTCAAAGTCCTATTGAACTACTAATGTCTCACCGATGGAAAGGTCATCGGGTTGTCGAGGAGACATTCAAACAAGTCTCGTTAACGGTCATCAATCACGCTGATGAAAACCCTTGATGACGTCACCTGTCCACCTCATCGCCATGTCACTGCATTGTAATCCACAACAAGGATGTGGATTACAGTTCATCCAATCTTGTCATGCCATGCATCTGCTTCGTCATCTCTGTCACCCACATCATGACTGGGCCCCACTCGGAGCGCTTCGTTCTTATCGCTCCATCACTAAGTCGCTACAAACCTAAACTTTAGAACCTCTTGTCGGAGGTTATGAACTCTTGAATACCCACGACATCACCAACAACAAAGAGAACCTTCTTCTTTATCACTCCATTAGCTAAGTCGCCAAGTTGGGAGGTTTCGAAACTTGAGAACCTCATGACATAGGTTAGGAAAACTTGGAACCCCGCGATTCCATTCTTTCGCTGACAACAAAGAGATCGCTAAGTCGGAAGGTTTCGAAACTTGAGAACCCCACGACATAGATTAGGAAAACTTTGAACTCTGTGACTCCTTACAACTTTGGCCCTAGATCAAGAGCATGAACCAATGAATGCTGACATCACGACTTGCAAAATACCTTTTTGGAAAGCTCTCGAGAAACCCATATTGAATCAACAGCTTGTTTCCTCCTCTGTTGTATGTGAGACACTCTGCAACTTCATGACAACATTTGCAAGATACACACTTGAGCATCATCAATCTGCCACACTTCCAGAACCAGATCCACTGCTATCACATCTATCCTCTGTCATCATGCCAACAATCTCCTTTGCCAAATTTTCTTTTTTGACATCAATGACAACTATATGCCAACAATCTCCCCCTTTGGCATTGATGGAAAAACTCTATTTGCTCAACGAGGTACCACTGAAGCTCTGCACCAATTTGATTATTCACACTGTAATACAACTCCCCTATGATATACATGTCTTTTCTTCTCAACAAGTTTCTATTTTGCATCATCTCTTCTCTTCTCAACAAGCTTCACATATCTCCCCCTTTGACATCAATGGCAAAGGGTACACTCCCCCTGAGGGAATGATCTGATTTTGACAAACTTTGCAACCATTTCATGACAATCCAATTTGGACAAATGCTCCTTGTTAGAAATGGTAAAACAATATTTTTTCATGACTTGATCACACTATTCTTAACCACGGTTAAATAAATGATCAATGAAGCTCCCCCTGGATATATGCCCTGTCACTAATGTTTAGTGATATGAGGTGGGGAACTACTCCTAGCTTTTGCCTCAATTATTCAAATTGTTCTGTAGGGAGAGGCTTTGTAAGTATATCAACCACTTGTTACTTTGTTGGAACATACTCCATGCCGACTTCCTTATCTGCAACCTTTTCTTTGATGAAGTGATACTTGATTGATATATGCTTGGTTTTGGAGTGCATCACTGGATTCTTTGAGATATTAATGGCGCACTTGAATTGTCACAAAGAATCGAGATAGGCTCATTGTACTCTACCTTGATGTCCTTTAATGTCTGCTTCATCCATAGGACTTGAGTACAACATGCAATTGTTGCTACATATTATGCTTCTGCTATAGAAAGAGTGACAGACTCTTGCTTTTTACTCATCCAAGAAACTAATTTGTTCCCTAAAAAGAAGGCTCCTCCACTAGTACTCTTTAGGTCATCCACACTTCCTACCCAATCAACATCTGTGTATGTTGTTAAGGTGAAATCTTTGCCTTTGGGATACCATAAACCATAGTCAACAATACTTTTGATGTATCTAAAGATTCTTTTTACTGCATTGACATGTGATTCTTTTGGTGCCGCTTGAAATCTAGCTACCATATAAACTGCTTGCATTATATCAGGCCTAGATGCAGTTAAATATAGCAAACTTCCAATCATTGGTCTATACAGAGTCTGATTTGCATCAGGTGACTCATCTGATTTACTCATCTTGCAACCTGTAATCATGGGCGTACTAATTGGCCTACTATCCTCCATGCCAAACTTTTTAAGCATTTATTTTGCATACTTGGTATGTGATATAATTATACCTTTATCAGTTTGTGTAATTTGCAAACCAAGAAAAAATTCGAATTCTCCTAGCATGGACATTTCAAACTCATCTTGCATGTTTGTAGCGAATACTTTGCACATTACATCACTACTACCACCAAATATAATATCATCTACATATACTACAACAATGATCATTTGCTTACGTTCAGATTTGAGATATAGATTGCTATCAACACTATTAGAGTAAAGGTTTTCACTTAATTATATTAATTAAGTCACTTTTATTCTACTCTTAAGATTTCACTTGAGTTGCATATTGTGACATTTAATAATTATGTTAATTATTAAATGTCTTCCTATTAGGGTTACTTTTTAGGTTTTTGCTTCATCTCCTTTTAAGGATTGATCATTGTATTTTATCTTACTCTCTGATTAATACATCTTTCATATTTCAGAGTTTCAAAACCTTTTCTTGTTTTTTTTTCTATACTCTTCCCTGTGACAGGTATTCCTTTGCATGCAGGTGTTCTTGGACTTTGAAGTTGGATCTGACAATTTCTACATGGTATTAGAGCAGACCTGTTGCAGCCTATTCTTGTTTTGAAGATTTTGGAGCTACGAGGGTTGGATCAGGCTTTCACAGGTTTTCGAGTTGTTTTTCTGTGGATCTGGCTTACTTCATTCTTTGGGTTCATTTTGGGCCCAAACGGACCTCGCTGTTGGATTCACAGCACCTGAAAACCCCTATTTTCATATAAGGCACGACCGATTCGGCCACAGTTGATCAGGGAAGCAAATTTTTTTTGGCTCCAAGGCCATACGGCCCCAGAGCTCGTTTTACGAGGTCAAAAATTGAAAAAAAATTCAATTTTTCGCGTGTTTCTTTATGCGCACAGTTAAAAAAGTGGGCACCACTCGACGGCCACCCATCCGCTGCCAGGCGGCCACCCACTCCCCACCGCTGCTACCGGCCTCCCTCACCCCCGCCGATCCACCGCTTTGGCGTCACTCCGCCCGCCGCTCCGAGGAGATAGCCCCCGCAGGCTTTAAGACAAGCCGTCGGTCCTATAGGAACCGTGGTCCCAGCAAACGCCCAACCCTCCGATGCATCAGCCCCGGTCACGTGGGTGACTGTGGGCTCCGCCGCTAGCCCCAGCCCCCTGGTCTACCTAGGCGACCAAGGGCCCTTTTTTTAGCCCCTGAGGGCTTTGGAGACAAAATTGGATTTTTTTGAGCTGTTTTACAGAATCGGGCATATCTTTTGCGTTTTTTCTCCGTTTTTCAAACGAAAATAGGCGTTGGAAAGCTAGCTCTGAGCCCAATCTGATGGTGGAGGTTTGATCTCTTGATTTTTCTGTTTTGATGCCGTTTTCTCCTGTCAAAGCCAGAACATGTTTTTTGCACTTCTGGGGACATAAGTTTTGCGTCTGGACTCCATTTTGCGCAAACAAATAGGTGTCAGAAAGGTGGTTATGTGATCTTTCTAGATCTACAATTAATTTCATCAGAAAATTCTTTAGGTACACAGAGATTTGTCTCAAACATATATTGTTTTCTATTATTTTTTGGCTTTTAGTTTGTACTGGGGATTGAATTTTTGCATTGTGGGGGGGTGTTTTTTCTTGCTTTCTATCATTTACATCAGAAAATTAGAATAAAAACACAAAAACAACAAAAATCTTCTGCATCTTCTGTCTAGTTCTGAAAGACCACTAAATAATAATAAAAAAAATTCAGAGCAGTTGAGGCACAGTTCACAGCATGGCCGACAGATCTATTAAGCCTCTCACACCGCATAACTATCACACTTGGAAGGCATACATGACACGTCTTCTTAGATCAAAGGGGTTGTGGTCCTGTTTAGACACAGTTCAACCAATTTTGACATGACCATTTGAGGTTATGCAACATAGAAATAAGATGGATGAGGCCATGGGGTTGATTTCCTTACATGTTTCAGACAGCTTGTTTCATCTTGATGGGTGTAATAGTCCTTTTGAAATGTGGACCAAGTTCAGTGATTTATTTGGTACCATCAATCAGTTTCGTGCCATCCAGATTGAGGCAGAGTTGACTTCCCCTGTACCCGATTCTTTTCCCACTATTGAGGACTTTCTGATGAAATTCAAACAACAGAGATCTCTTCTACAAGGTTGTGGTAAGACCAAAACATATGAGGAGTGTATATACCTGATTCTTTCTAAGCTTCGAGGTCCTTTTCAAATCTTCTCTTCAACATTTTATTCCACCATGGATGCATTGGGAAATCACTTTACCATGCCTACTTTTGAGGTGTTTTGTGATCGATTGACACGAGAGCAGGCCAAGATATCACAGTTGGATGCTCTCACAGGATCACAACACCAAGCATTGATAGCACAGTCATCTCAGGGGAAGCAGAAGCAGAAACATAAACCAAAGACCACAGAGCATTGGAAGGATTCTAGTTCACAACACACCTTTGATTCACCTTCTTCTAAGGGGGAATCATCGAAGAAAGATAGACCTAAGTGTGCTTATTGTACTAAGCCAGGACATGATGAGTCCAAGTGTTATGCGAAGAAGATAGATGGATATGCCAAACAGGTTTCAGATTTGACAGCTCTTCTTGAGAGGAACAATATTCATCACTCTTCTTCATCTACATCAGGTGGGTCTTCTTCTTCACCATCATTCTAGACAGATGGACAGGCCCCACATAAGGGTCATGCATTATGTGCAACCACCAGTTCACATTCATCTAGATGGCTATTGGATTTAGGTGCTTCACACCATATGGCATCTTCTCAGGACATGTTCTCATCTTTCGAGGTTGCATCCTCACCACACATATTGATGGGTAATAACACTTATATGAGTGTATGTGGGAAAGGTTCTATCAACATTGATGATGGTACATTCAATGATGTATTATGTGTTCCATCTTTGTCCACTAACCTTCTCTCCATCTATCAGATTGCCTACAGTGGGACAGGGAAGACAATTGAGTTCACACCTGATTCAGTGCACATCAGAGACATTCAGACTGGCAACATTGTTGCAACAGGGACAGTTGATCATTCTTCCCGTTTGTATGCATTCACACACTTTGGTCCACCATCTCCACTATCTGAGTTTTCCTCTCTTTCTACAAGAGAGCATGTAGTATCTGAGGTGAAGTTTGGTCACTTGAACTTATGTGTTCTTCCATCTGTTCATGAGACTAGTGTTGAGACTTCTACACCTCTACCTCCTGTTGAGATCACATCTATTCAGTAGGATTCCTCTTCAACTATGATTGACATTGTTGCTCCACTCATCGAGCCATCAAGTGTAGTTGTTGAGGCCATATCAGAGGATATTCCTATCCTCACAGATGGTAGTTTCAACACACCTATTATCCCATCTTCATTGGAGATTCCATTTCAGGATCATCTCGAGTTGTTTGATTCACCATCCTGTTATTCAGACACTCATATTGCAGTTCAGTTCTTTAGTGAGCATCATCCAGGGCTTCCATTTTCACCTCACATCCAGGGATTTCCTCTTCCTCGACTATTGGATTTGTTTCTTCCTCCGAGGAGACACATTGTTTTGATCATTGGCACAGGGGTTCTCTCATTTTGGGGGGGCTTTGGAGTCTCTTCTCTCTCCTATGGGGGGAACATATTTTGTACTTGTGTGATAGAAGCAGTACTTGGGGGGTCATGTTGAGTCCTCCTTCTATCTCTCTTCTTCTTTCACTCTTGTTCATCTCTTTTTGGAGAGTAGTTTTTTTCCCACTGGGTTTTCTCCTTTACTCCGATTTATAGAGATTTGGTTGTATTTGGGTACCTGATCAGGCCCAGTTGCTGGGACCCAATTTTACTTTCATGCATTGTAGTTACATTTTCTTTTTTGCACATGTTTGTAGCTGCACTCTTGCTCATCTTAAGGGGGGGTATTAGAGTAAAGGTTTTCACTTAATTATATTAATTAAGTCACCTTTATTCTACTCTTAAGATTTCACTTGAGTTGCATATTGTGACATTTAATAATTATGTTAATTATTAAATGTCTTCCTATTAGGGTTACTTTTTAGGTTTTGTTTGATCTCCTTTTAAGGATTGATCTTTGTAAATAATCTATTCGATTGTTCTGATAATATATCTCTGATATTACAGAGCTTCAAACCCTCGCTTGTTTTTTCTCTATACTCTTCCCTGTGACAGGTATCCCTTTGCATGCAGGTGTTCTTGGACTCTGAAGTTGGATTTGACAACTTCTACAAATGCAACCTTTCTTGAATCCTTCTTGTTGTAGATATTGATCCAGTCTTGAATACCAAGCCCTTGGTGCCTGCTTCAAACCATACAATGCTTTTCTCAATTTGCAGACGTAATCATCATTATCTGACAGTTGAAATCCTTCTAGCTACTCAATGTATACTTCTTCTTCTAGGTTTCCTTTCAGGAATGCAAATTTGACATCCATTTGATATACCTTAAATCCTTTGTAGACTGAGAATGCAAGAAACATTCTTATTGCTTCTAACCTTGCAACAGGGGCAAATGTTTCTTCAAAACAAATCCCTTCTACTTGTGCATATCCTTTGCACACTAATCTTGCTTTGTTCCTAACCACTTCTCCATCTTCATTCAACTTATTTCTGAATACCCATTTGGTGCCTATTACATTCTTGCTTGATGGTCTAGGAATCAATTCCCAAGTTTTTTTCTTTTCAATTTGATTGAGTTCCTCTTCCATTGCTTTTAACCAGTTTTCATCCTTACTAGCTTCATCAAAGCTTTTTAGTTCAATTTGAGATAAGAGAGCTCACTTGTTCCTTGTTCTTTGCAAGTCTTCTTCTAGTTTGCACACCTTCATTCTTGTCACCAATTATCTTATTTGTAGGATGATCTTTTTGCACATATTTTGCAGGAGCACGTTCAACCTCTTGCTCATTCTCTTCTTCTTGTTCTTCTTCTTTTGCTGCACATATATCATCATCATTTGATTCTCTTTCAAGATTGTTTATGTTAGAATTGACTTGACTTTCATCAACCCTGACATGTACACTCTCTACAATTTTATGCAATCTCTTGTTGTAACATTTGTATGCTTTACTTTGATTGGAATACCCTAAAAATATCTCTTCATCACATTTTGACTCAAAACTTCCTAGATCTTCAACTTCTCTTTTGATATAGCATTTGCTGCTAAATACTTTGAAATGCTTGATCGATATAGGCCTGCCGAACCACAATTCATATGGCATTCTACCACTATTAAATCTAATAAGAGCTCTGTTTTGAATGTATACAACAGTTTGTACTGCTTCTTTCCAAAATGCATTTTTTAAGTTTGCCTTGTTCAACATGGCTCTAGCCATCTCCTTCACAATCATGTTTCTTCTCTCTACCATACCATCTTGTTGTGGTGTTCTTGGGGCTAAATACTGACATTTGATTCCATGATCTTCACAATATTCCATGAATTCACTTGACATAAATTCTCCACCTCTGTCTGATATGAGACATTTGATTCTTCTCTCAGTCTCATTTTCTACCAGCTTCTTATAGATTTTAAACTTTTTCAAATGCTTCAATATTCTCCTTCAAAAACATGACCCATGCCATTTTGGTATAATCATCAATCAACAACATGAAATATCTTTCCCCCTGAAACACCCTTGTCCTCATTGGACCACATAGATCAATATGCATTATCTCCAAGGGTTTTGAAACTTAAACTTTGTTTGCTTTCCTTGCTAGCATCCTTGGCAGATCATATTATTAGGCTTTGCAATCTTAGGCATATTTCTAACTAATCCTTTTGAACTTATCTTTACCAAATTGTCAAAGTTTACATGTCCCAGTCTTTTATGCTACAACCAACTCTCATCTGCTTGGCTAATTAGACATGTTTGGCCTTCCTCTTCACATTGATTATAGATATTGCTATCAGTCCTTATCCCTTGAGCAATTGTTTTACCATTCATTCTTATCTTGCAAGCTTCATAATCAAATACAACTTTGTATCCATTATCACACATCTGGCTGACACTAAGAAAATTATGTTTTAGACCTTCCACATAGAGTGCACATCTTTAGTTTTGTTCTTCCCATCTATGCTCAAAATTTCTTTACCACGAATCTTAACAGTAGTATTATCACCTAGGCTTATTGAGTCTCCTTTTCTCATTTCAAGTTTAATGAATTTCTTTTTACCTCTAGTCATGTGCTTGGAGCAGCCACTATCAATTATCCATAGATCTTGTTCCTGTGCATGCAATGTTGTTTGAGCAATCATAGATTGAGCAAAATTCTACATTTTCTCCTTCCATACCTTCTTAGGTTTATTTTTGACCTTTTCTTCCTTTTTCTCAAGGACCTCAGTTTTATTTTCATTTTTGGGAGGTGTTTTTTTGTTCTTCTCAGGATGAGCATTTGGTCTTACAAATTTTGCTTTACAATTTCTAACTATATGACCGAAATTATTGCAATTGAAACAAACTACATTCATATCAACTAAAGGAGCAAATGGATTTTTGCTTATGAAATTTGTATTTCTCCTTGGAATGACTTTACACTCTCTAGCTCTATGACCAAAATTGTTACAAGTATAACAATACCCATTAAAATATGATGAGTGCATAGTCATGGTGTTTCCTTCGACTGGATGAGGATATCTCCTTTGTCGAGGTCTCCTTGGATAGTGTACTCTTATGAAACCATCATTGTTTGTTCTCTTAATATTCTGCTTCTTTTTTTTATCAGGAATTGACTAGTTAACTTTCTTGTCTTCAATTGGTTCCTTCTCTTTAACAAATTTCTCAACTACAGTTTTCTTTTCATCTTCAGAGGCTTCTCGTTTGTCAGATTTTTCACCATTGGGGACTGATTTTTCTTCTGCTCTGAATCTTTCATAGAGATTTGCAAAAGCATTAATAAATGAACTTTTTCCTTTTTCAAGTCCCAAGCCTGATTTCTCTTTATTAGCTGGCTTTTGAGTACTTAGCAATTCATCTAGAATATTAGTACCACCTTTTAACTTCAGACCTTTATCGATCCGCTCATTAGCTTTCTCCAATTATTTTTCTTAAGGCAACTATTTCTGCCTCAAGTTTCGAGCATCTATCCATCTTTGATTGCAATTTAGATTCCATAACATCATCTACTCTTTTGAGCTCTTCTACATGAACTTTCAGACCAACTATCACCTTATTGGATTCCTCAAGTTCTTGAGTTAATCTGCCAGTCTCCTTTTGAGTATTCTTTTTCAGTTTCTTGTTTTCTCTCTTAAGATCATCATATTTATCTCTTAGTTCATCAAGATCTTCAAGAGCACTAATTAACTCTCCTTCAAGATCAATGACTGCCTCCTCTTCTTCATGTGAATCCTCAATTTCTTTAGCCATAAATAGAAATCCTCTTCTATCTTCTCTCATTACAAGGGCATGATCTTGGTCGTCTTTTGAACTATCACTAGCATCAGATGCTTCACTTTCTTCATTGATGTACAAACTCTTTTTCTTCTTTCCAAAATTCTTCCTTTTAGGGTAAAACTCTTTCTTCTTTCTACTATCTACTTGTTTAGAGTTATCCACTTTATCATATGGACATTTTGAAGCAAAATGACCTATTCTGACACAATTAAAACACTTGAAAGGGAGCTTACCTTTATACTTGTCAAATCCTCTCCTTAGTCTTCTTATGAAGTTTGCTTCTTCCTCATCAATTTCTTCATAATCAGATGCAATGACAACAACTTTGTCTTTCTTATCAACTTCACCTTTGACAACCTTAAATGCAGCTTCTCTCCTGGATGATTCAACATCAGGCATTCTCATCTCATATGCAATAATTATGCCATGCACCTCATCAAGAGTGAGTTTATCAATTTCTCTTCCTTCTTCGATAGCAGAAATCTTGGAGTCATAGTTAGTTGTAATAGACTTGAGAACTTTCAACACAACATCTTCTTTCAGATCTACACCATATCCTTTAATGGCATTTACCACATCATCAACTCTTTGAAGATAGTTTGCAATCTTCTCTTCTTTAGTCATCTTCAAGCCTTCAAATTTTGCTCTCAACACTTGTAACTTTGCCAACTTCACTACGATGTCACCTTCATAGATCTTCTTCAGGTTTTCCCAGACATCATAAGCAGTTTTACAATGCATAACTTTGCTATGCACAAAGTCAGACAAATTGCTCATAATAATAAACCAAGCTTTCTTATTGTCCTCATAAATCTTCTTTGTTGCAGGATCAATAGGAATAGTAGCAGGAATAGTATATTGGGTCTCTCATAAATCTTCTTTGTTCCAAGAGAAACTAAGTATCCTTCCATTAATGAGCTCCATTTAACATATTTTGTTCCGTCAAACCTAGGTGGCTTGTTTGAACCTTCCTGAAATGCCATTGTGTTCACCTATCCAAGATCTAGACCCGAGTTGGTTAAGCTTCTCCTAGGGAACCTAGGGCTCTGATACCAATTGTTAGAACACAATGATCTACTGAGAGGGGGTTGAATTAGTAGATATAAACGCTTTTAGACTTGAAAACCTATTTGCAGATTCAACCTTGCAACTCAGATGTGCAGATAAAAATATAAACCAATATAACAATCACATGCACATGAAACAACTCATAACACCAGATATACGTGGAAAACCCAAGATGGAAAAAACCACGGTGGCAAAAGCCGCTTGAGTCTATTGCTCAAATCCAGCGTCACAAATGAAATCTCTGTTACAAATTTTAGGGTTGTAACCCAAGGAAGCTTCAACTCCCTAATTTAGAAGCTACAACTTCAAGGATGCTACTACACCCTATTTTAGGAGCTACAACTCCAAGGAGACTACAATCACCTAATCTGAGCTAGAACTCAGTTCAATGAGGCTACAACCTCAACAAGATTACAAGTTCATATGTGCATACAATTAAGTTCTACTCAACCTGAAAATGCACCATTACATTCAATGAATTGTTGCACACCCTGCAACTTACACTACTGCTACTAAAGATGCACTCTCAACAACACACCCCTGCTCTGCACTCTCTTCTCCTCTGCACTCTCTTATCTACTGCATTCTCAGCAGTACATCACTCTATTAAGCACTCTGTGCACTGGAAAACTTTTCACACTTCTCACTTTTGGATTCAACTCATCACACATAGCTACTACTTCCCTTGGACAATTTCCCAAATGATCTTTTCTCATTGACCTGCATTCAATGCCTCGAGATTCTCACACATGATTAGATCTTCTCTAATCCTCTGCTAGGGTTTCCTTAACTTGAAAATTTCACCGACAAGCTACCTGTACCTCAAGCCACACACACACACCACTATCCAACTCCTCATAAAGACATTTGATAAGGTTTATCAGATATCACCATTCCCTGCATCGAGCCGCCCAACATTAATTTTGGTGCAAAGAATTTTCCTTCATTCTATTTGTTAAACCCTAAAATTTGATTATGCATTTAATGCATTCTCCTACTCACTCAATTTGATCCGATCTTGATCACCTTTTCGGTTTGTTTTGCTGCCTTGGAGATGAAATCTTCATTCAATTGGTCGTTGGGTGCAGTTGGACCAATTAACTCTCTACTCTATGTTGGTTTCTAGTCAAAACATTATTTACACAGACTTAGCCATTTGAGATCATTGCTTTTGAATTTCGGTCATCGATCTTCTTCTTTCGCGCCCTGATCCTGTGATCCTCATTTACTGCCATGTCTTTAAATCCTGACCGTTGGATAAGCGGTCATTCGAATCTCCTTTGTCGATCTTAGGGGTATTCACCATAGAACACCATCGTTAAAGTCTCGCCTTGACCAATTGTTGTTTTGCAACAAGGATGCAAAACAACGAATCATCGATTGCCAAATATTTGTCTTCACTGTGCATGTCATCAGTCAACACTTTGTCTCTTACATGGTCAGTCATTGTCTTCATCGTTGTTGTGGACAAGTGGTCCCCACACCATCATGTTACCACATGTCACCATTCATTGTTGTTTCCTTCCACGTGTCATCGAATCATTTGTTTAATGGTTGTTTCATCAATGCACATCATCCTTACCCTGTCGGGTCCCACATCTGGTATCACATTCTCTTATCGTCATGTCGAAGAGACATGCTTCAAAGTCTTGTCGAACTACCAATGTCTCACCAATGGAAAGGTCATCGAGTTGATGAAAACCCTTGATGGCGTCACCTGTCCACCTCATCGCCATGTCACTGCATTGTAATCCACAACGAGGATGTGGATTATGGTTCATCCAATCTTGTCACACCATTCATCTGCTTCGTCATCTTTGTCACCCATGTCATTATGACTGGGTCCCACTTGGAGCGCTTCCTTCTTATCGCTCCATTGCTAAGTCGCTACAAACCTAAACTTTACAACCTCTTATCAAAGGTTATGAACTCTTGAAAACCCGCGATATCACCGACAACAAAGAGAACCTTCTTCCTTATCACTCATTTAGCTAAGTCGCCAAGTCGGGAAATTTCAAAACTTGAGAACCCCACGACATAGGTTAGGAAAACTTGGAACCCCGCGACTCCATTCACTTTCACCGACAACAAAGAGATCGCTAAGTTGGAAGGTTTCGAAACTTGAGAACCCTGCGACATAGGTTAGGAAAACTTTGAACTCTGCAACTCCTTACAACTTTGGCCCTAGATCGAGAGCATGAACCAATGAATGTAGACATCTCCATTGACATCATGAACTGCAAAATACCTTTCTGGAAAGCTATTGAGAAATCCATATCGAATCAACAGCTTGTTTCCTCCTGTGTTGTATGTGAGGCACTTTGCAACTTCATGACAACATTTGCAAGATACACACTTGAGCATCATCAATCTTCCACACTTCCAGAACCAGATCCACTACTCTCATATCCATCCTCTGTCATAATGCCAATGATCTCCTGTGCTAGATTTTCCTTTTTGACATCAATGACAACTATATGCCAACACATCTCTCATGTTAGTGGTGAAATTAATTTTCCATCATTATAGGAGAATCAGGTGGAATTGATTCCTCATCATCATTTGTACGAGAGAATCTAATCTCCATGACTAAGGGAACATTAGGAAGGATGAAATCACCAATACTTTCAATGATGTAGTACTAAACCAAATAAGTGACCCTTGTTTGAGATATCTTGATCTCTACTTGGTAACTTCCTTGAGGTGTAATAGCTAAATCGTAGGTGATATGGTCCTAGGGCATGGTTTCTCATTAAACATTATTGAATTTTCCCCTTTTTCTTCCTTTGGTGCATTTGATTTCTCAAAAAAATATGGCACCTTTTGGATTGAAGATAGCCTTTGAGTTAAATGTTCCACATAAGCTAACTCCAATGGTGGAATTTGTATGTTAGGTATCTTTTGAGGCTTCAATTTATTTGCAATAGGACCCTTCGATACTTTTTCCAATGTTTTTTCATTATCTAGGAGCAACTTCATCCTATCCAATTTTCTTTGACCATGTGCAAGGCTTGAGTATACTTGGGATCTAGTAATTTCCTCTTCCTCTCTAACAACCCTATGTCCATCCACCTCTTCTTTACAATAATCCTTTCCATGTTATTTTGGTAGTTGCTTATTAGGTATTTTGTTTCTAAGTATTTATGCTCATATCCATTCCTTGCTTTGCTTCTTGGCTAATCAAAGAGCCCCTTAGGGTCATAGTTTCTATAAGATAGGAATTTCATGCCAAATAATATAAGAATTTCAAAAATCTTATTCATACCCTCTTACCAAGAATTTAAAAATCAACAACTTGAATGGTTGGTTGGGGAAAATCACCCTTTAAGGCCTTCTTGAATTGATCTTGGTCTATACAATACATCCATCTAGTTACTTTTAGGTATGCAATTTTGTTAGGTACAACATATGGAAACTTGTAGGGGCACCAATTGACACACACACGCATGCACGCACATGCACACACATGCGCACACGTGCACACACACACACACGCGTGCACGCGCACACACACTTTTCGCTTCTACTTGAAAATGTTATGGTTTGATGAAGAGATTCGCTTTATCCAATATTTCAACTCTTACATAGCCCAATTTCCCCCATAGGGGGCTAATATAGGATGCTTAAGTTTTTTTGAAAGAGGTAAAAGGGTAGTCCTTGTCCATATGAATTGACCAAAGTTAACTAGAATTGACCTTGGGAGCATTACATGCAATATACTTTATTTTCAATCTATCATCCAAGTCTTGAGCTAAGGAAAATAGGAAAATGTGGCATAGGAGGGAATAGTGTTTGAACCTCTTATCACTTAGTTTAGTGTTTGTATTCTTGAAATTTAAAATGTCATAGTTTAGTGTTTGCATTCTTGAAATTTAAAATGTCATCATGTAGATGCATAGATAAGAGTTATGTATAATCAAATAGGATATTTGCATGGGGGTTTCAATTGTCATCATAGAATACCGACATCCCTTTGGTCTTTGAATTCCCATAACTTGGCATAAGCTTTGATATAATTCTTAGAAGTATTACTCAAACATGGTAGCATTAAGGGGCTCAATTTCAAGTTCTAGAGTGGGAACTCCTATAGCCCTTATCTCTTGGTTTGTAATGTGACAAATTGACCCATTTATATAAATAGTAAGCTTTCTTATACGACATTGCTTAGAGCTACGCAGTTCAACACATTGAAAGTATCTAGAGCCTCAATCCAAAGGCTTTCTAAATGATTTGTTTGTTCAAGGTGAAAATGGGTTTTCCATCACTATTCATCATTTAACTTTTATTCATGTCATATTTCTTATAGAACCAAATGATAATATATGGATCCAAAAAACAACTAGTTGCTACTATCTTGGTAATGTCTGGGCATTGGTAATTAGCCTATGGGTGTTTCTCTTCTGATACATATTCCCAAACAAATTTCTCCGGATAATAGTGGTTTAGGTATCCCTAATACCAACCTTTCATCAATGAAATCCTCTATGAGAACAAACCCTAGTTGTTTTAATGTCCATGGAGGTATCTCAATTGTATCTTCACTAACAACCCTCTCTAGTGCAATTTTGATGCTCTCAATACGATCTCAAAAAGTTTATAGAAATGCAAGGGGTAACTTCCTAGGTATTTTTGCAAACTAGGGTACAATGAGAGCTCAAAATAAAATTCTCACCCTAGAAAGTACATTATAAAAGTTTTAAAAGAAAGACATCTTTCCTTGAACAATTGTGTGATTATACAAAACTTTAGACACTTTTCTAGGCACTATAAAGCATACAAGACAATTCACTTATCGAATAAAAATGTTCAATTTGATTGGCATGGGGAAATTTTCAATACCAAGGTACGATTGTTGGAGGAAAAAAATTGCAATAAGGTAGAAAAGCGATTTGAATTCTTGGTTTTCTTACACATATAAAATAGCTTCATTAATGACATTCCTTGTACCATTTTTTTTTGGAAAATCTTGAGATGTCACTTTGAGTGTTATTAAAATACTATCATAGAGTAGATAGTTTAACCAGTGAGCATGTTATTTATCCATTGAGTTGAGTTTATGCACCCTACAATAAAAATCAATCACATATTCCATCATAACGATACAATCAATAGAGAGTACTAATTAGTGACCAAGATAAATGGCTAGCAGACTAGGCAAAATACAAATGTTAAAAAAAAAATTCCTGACAAAAGTTTGCCTGATGTGATAGAAACATGCCACACAAAATTTGAACAAGGCTTATGAAAGGACTTCACATAGGGAGGGTATGACAACATGGGCTAAGCCAATAAACAATGAAGGCATAATTAAAACACATTCACATTTAAGATATGTCTTTATTAAATATTATAAGTCATTAGAGAAGTTGGCTTAAAAGTGCAGAGCAATAGACAAAGGGGTTTTATGCATAATCACACAAAGGTTTTGCACGGCTTATAATATAAAAATACCTAGGCTTTCATATCCAAATAGAGTTGCAACAATAAAAACACAAATTGTTTGGCACAATCTGGCAAGAATCCAACATAGGTTGTAAAAATGAACTTTGGCTATTATGGGACAATTTCTATTGAATAATTTAGAATCACCTGAGATGGTATCCTCTTTGGTGAAGAGTTATGAGGATAAAATATGTTTGATGATGGCAAAACATTTAGGTATGGGTAGGTTAATGTGGCTTGATGAAGAGTTGTGAAGTATGACTTAACATTTTAAGTGTAAGTAATGCCAAGGTATACAACTCGTTGAACCTCGAGACATCTAAAATGGACTATGATTTGTAGATTTATGCAAGGATCTCTTATAATATGATTTATCAATGGAAGATAATTTTAGTTGCATATGTGTGTTGTACATTTGTAGTAAAGAGAAACTAATTTGATTGATCATTTTAGTTTACTCATTTGTATTGGGATGAAATTATTGAAAATTAGGGTAGAGAACATGATGACAATATTAATCAATAGTGTTTCAGTTCCATTTAATACATGTAATAAACCATAAAATACATCAATACAATAATAAAGAAACAAACAATGTCATGACGCCCTCCTTGGCACATTAAAACCATATTCATTAAGCTAGGAGAATAAATAAATTATGATAAAAAGTAAGCTAAGGGCATGTATTATTTAATTAATTTAATAAAAGTAAAACAAAATAGTGGGAAAATGAAATAAATAAACAAATATATAATAATAATAATAATTAATATATTATTGATTTAATCCATACAAATTAAATTAATAAAATTAAATTACATTAAAAAATTTAAGACAACAATTGTTTAATTATTGGTTGATCAAATTAAATGAGTTGAACAATAGTGGACAATAGTCAATTTACTTGATTTATTAGTTAATTATAGTTAATTAATGTGTTATCATGAGAAAAATATATTATTTTATTTTAAATAATTTTCTTCAATCAATTAAGGAGTGAAGGATGAATATAACTCCTCTTTTGTCTTAGTTAATTATTAAGTTAACTTTCTTGATTGAGTAATTAGGTGGAGATTAAAAAAAACATTCTTAAAAATACTCGTCTTTTACTAGTTGATGATCTTAATTGATAGAGATAACTCCTCATTCTAATAATTTAATAATAAATTAAAATTAAAATAATATTTTTGAGGAAAATCAAGAAAATTTGAAAAATGAAACTTTAAATAGAAGGGGGTTGAATGGGGGAAAAGTTAGTAGGTTATCAGATAAGGTTGTTAAGAGTAGGTATTCAAAGGAGGACAAATGTAGGCTTCAATAAAGATGAATTATGATCTCTAGGTAGGTAGTTGCTACTTAATTATTATTTTATTCTAGTACAATCAATGAAACTTAAATATAAAAAAATATGTTTTAAATTTTAAATATAAATGTCTTTAGTTGTTAAAACTTCACAGAATTATCATATTAAAATTTTAGGCTCTTAACACACCAATTTTTTTTTGTTTTTTTGATAGCTTGAATTTCAAAGTAAATTTATAATTTTTACCAAATAGTCAAATTAAAAAGATGAAATTTTGTGAGGTTAATTTAAAACTTCCAAGTCAAAATATTAAAACATTGTAGATCGAAGCATTAAAATTTCATCTACTAAATTATTGTTCTTTTATATTGTTACGTTTTTATTATTATCATTCAAAATTTTTATTAATGTATAGACATGGAATTATATAATATATTAAAAGAAAATCTACATCTATAGATCTAGAACAAATTCTGTAATAAAAATACTTTAAATTTTTTTAAAATTAACTGATTTAGATATATCATTAAATAGTAATGGATTTTATTGGGCTCTCATATAAAACATAACAAAAATTATTACAAAAGCAATGGTTTATACATTGAAAAATTAGAAGTGAGCCAAAAACTCAAAAAATCATAATTAGAGATTAGATTCCCACAAAAGCAACATCAATCCACATATTATTAACATGGCCCTTAACCACCAATACAATTTCAAAAGGAATACCCCATCCTACCACTTCATAAACCACCATATCATCCTACCCAAATGAACTAAAACCAATCTCATCATCCCCATTAGGCACATCAAGTTTAGGGAACTCAAGACCATAAAACATATTTGATCTCTTCATGGATCTCTCTAATTTACCCAAGTCATTGGTTGGAAATGTAAATGCATTAGAAACCTAAAAATACTTATGAGAGTGAGTCAACTTTAGGTTCTCCAATACTTTTCCTAAATTAATCTAATAAGCCTTTGACTTTCATAATTTCTTGTAAATCATGAGTGATTACTTTTTGGGGAGATAAACTTCCTCCATGGTTGCTACCAAAGAAGGACCAACCTCCTTAGCTTCTTCCTCCTTTGAAAATGATCCTCCATTTCTAATACAATCGAAAACTTGATTTGATAGGAGTCACTTCAATCACATTTGCATCTCAACTGATGGCACTAAAAATCTAATATCTACATAATGTCCTCCTAAATGGATGACTTTAACCTTTGAATACTAGCATATCTCATATTTACATCTCCCAATACTTTTGAAAAATTCAAGCACCATCACATCCTTGCATTTGAAAATAGCTTACAAATGCCCATTACATAGCCTTCAACACATGTAAGATTTTAAAAAAAAGTGTCTGAAAATTAAACTTAAAACAAGTATCAACATTGACCCTTCGAAGAGAATATTATAGAAATCAACCGACAAAAAATTTAATATAATTTTTGCATGTAGACAACAATTAGAAAAGAAAGAATGAGAGACAAAGAATCAAAGAAATCACAAGAAAAAAGAGGCACATATATACCCTGACAAAACCCTTTCAATAAAAATAGAACCTTCAAAGCACATACATCCAATGCATAATTCAACAACATCAATTGTTATGTCATTTATAAGATATCCATGTGAGATTCAATGAGATCGACACTTCTACTTCTCTTGTGGAAAATTGGCAATTTAACCTTGTAAAATACATCTCATACATCCTCTATCTCATACCTCAAATATATAGACATAAGGAGGCCTACAAAACCAAAAAAGATAAAAAAAAATATGGGCACAAAAAAGGTTCCAAAATACCATGGTACAATTCTCATGACCCACACATGTGTGGAACTATCTTGGAATAAAAAATAAATCTTACATAGGAATATTTGACTTCCACCACTCAAGTTTTCATATGTAACTCACAAGAACTCCCCATGAAACACTAATTAGATCTTACACCCATTAACAATGGAATATACTAATACAAGTCCACTATGCAAGCCCCTCACTAATGTCTTATTACAATAATATTTCCAAGTTCTTGAAGGATAATAAAAGAATTACATATCTCCCCCCCTCACGTGGACATCCCATTCTTCCCACTCTATGATTATTGGATATACATATATAATTAATTGTTTATAAATAATAAGGTACATTAGGCCTTAGGATATGCAAGATGAATAGCATGCCTAACCCTATCATTCTTCCACTTGATATTCACATCAAAAAGCATAAGGGACTCCAAAAAAAGAACTAACTACCAAGGGTATAACCATGCTACAACTAATGGTTCTTCTATGCTCATAGTCTCAATAAAGCATCTACAACATCCACTAAGTGGCCACCATATCAACCACAATACTCTCATCCTATACACATACACTAAATTTTATCTCCTTTATAATAGGGCCATGAATTTAAAACACACTAAAAAATAACTAGAATAACAACCACAAGATATCAATAGCACATCCAACTAATCATACCTCAAAACAAGGTACACACATCATAGGTAGACCTTCTACTATCAACATCTAGCCAAATCCGTAATCACAAGTCCTTATATATTCATTTTCTCACACAAAGTTTGTCTCCATCAGTAATGAACACATAGATATGCACAAAACCTAAAGACCCTTTATACCATAGTCTAGTGACACACGTGCATCTCTAAGATTCTCATTTAATAGGCAATTCCAAATATAAAACCAACTAGAGCATCCAAAAGTCCACCAACAACATTCACATAAAGGGCGTTGCTAAATACTATATTCAACGTAGTATTAAATAACACAAACTAATTTGTAAACCTACAAATAAAATCTCTACAAAAATTATCTCCCTAATCACCTTAGCTCTCCCAAGTTCTTCACATCACATAGAAGATATAAATTTAAGAGTTCCAATTTTTATATTGTTACTAAAAAATAATGAAGTACAAGGACAATAAATAATCATCATGTTTTAAAACAAAAAAATGATCTAATTAGCTCTACACAAATATGAATTCCAATTGAAATGAATAGAACCTTTAGAATTCATGACAAACCTTAGAGATAACTCAATGTCAATCAAATCATGCCCTTTTCCCAACACTAACACATGTTTTAGCTATGACAAGTAAGATCTCGTAAGATCTCCAAAACCCCAAATAAAAAAGGTGTCAATATTTAATTGTTCAATCTCAAAGTAAAACACAATAGAAATAGATGTAAGATTCTCAAACCTAAGGAAGATCAAACTAATGACCATTCTTACAATAAGGGAATATACTGAAAGTCATTAATCATCTAGAGCTTGTATTCCACAAATAAGTTCTTAGAAGTGACTCCATAGTTCAAACACAAATATGAGGAGATAAAAAAAAACATTACCACATGCATCTAGTCATCAATCATGTCCCCAAAATTGATATCGACAACTCAAGGCTCATGCACATGAGAAGAAAAGACACAAAGAAATAATGCATCTAAGAATTTAGTGGGTGATACTTGTCAAATCATTCATCATCAAGTGAACCTAGAGGGGAGCATGAGATTGTTCTTCCAATAAAGTGAAATCTCCTCAATAGGTCCATTTTTAACTCACATATAACTCCAAGTATATGATCCTCAATATTTAGTTGAAACCAAGTTAAGAGACTCATCATTCCAAAAATTAATCTACCAAAAATTAGAGATCGAACCTCATCCAAAATAGATATAGGTGCACAACCAATCATCTCATGTCAACCAAACTCCAATTGAAACTTTATAATAACTAGAAGCTCATACAATAAAATGATCATAACACTCGTCTAGTAGATTACCACAAACCATTTCCAAATATCCCATTGTATTAATACATAATATAAGAACTTACCATGATGTTATGATTTATCATAGCTCAACTAAAAGCTCCAATAACTCTTTTAGGATATCCAAATCCTCATAAAAATTAAGATAACCGCCCTCTTATTGTTAGAATAAGAACCTATTAAAGAATTTTCACTACAGACATGAGTTAGAATCCAAGAGCTCTTTATGATATTGACCTCAATTGCAAAAGATCATCCATCACAAAGTGACAAATCCACGTCAGTAGCTTAAATATTTTTATTAAAACAGACATTCAAATTTCAAACAATATGGATAATCTTTTAATAAATAATATTAATCTAGACCCATTTTTAGAGTACTAAGGCTATGCTCTGGTAAGAGGAATTTCTTAGTGGATCTTGCTAATAAACAAATAAGAGCATTTTCGAAAAAGGAACTTATACAACATGTAAGTATAGGCATCCTAAAGGATAATAGGGTTGTCTAGGAGATCTAGCTCACCAAAAAATAAATCCCACAACCATGAATAAGTTTACATGTATAAATAAGAACCGCATTGTGTAAGAGCTACCAAGTCACAACCATGCAACATGCAAAAACATGACCAAATCCCAAATCTTCCACCTTCAACTTCCAAGGCCCAAAATTGGTTCCATTGAACCTCTCTTCCATTATACTAATTCTCACCATATTATTTCTTAAAATATAATTTGTAGATCCACTACAAATCCCGCTCGCACAAGTATTAATAATTAACTAATTCCTTTCAACAATTTTCTATAAGCTTTTTTGTTTAAGTAATCAACAATGGAGGAATACCTAGAAGTAAATCACCATAGATCAATTATATGCAAGCATGCAAATCACATGCAAACAAAATAATCACCTTTTTATACCAAATGTTAGGAAAAGTGCTCGCAAACCCCTTAGAGACTAATCTTAAGATACAGGTAACTACTTAACATGTAGGTATTTCTACATTAACCCTTTGATATTGCAAAATTAATCCATAGACATTTTAATATCATTTTGACATGCAAACAACACTTTAGAAAGTAAAAAGTGAAAGAAGAAGAATAAAAACAACCACAAGAGGACAAGGGATGTAGATATACCTCATGAATATCCTTTCAAGAAAAATTTAGCCTTCAAAACACACACATCAAATATATAATTTAACATCAATAGTTACAATACATTCATAGGATATCTATGTGAGATTCAATGAGATCAACACTCCTTCTCAGGTTTGATAGAAAATTGAAAACACAACCTTACAAAATATATCCCTGCATCCTCCAACTCATGCCTCCAAAATATAGACTTAAGAAGGTCCAAAAACCACTAAAAATGATATCATGGGCCTAAATAATGTCCCAAAATACATTGTATGAATTCTCAGAACTCTCACATATGTGGAGCCATCTTGGAATAGAAAAGAAATCTTATACAAGTATCATTGACCTCCACCATTCAAGTTGGCATATGCAACTCCTAAGAATTTTCCCATGCAATAAAATTACATCTTACACCCACTAATAATGGAAGATACATTTACAAGTCCACAATTAACCTCTTCACCAATGTCTCTTTATAATGATATTTCAAGTCTTAAAATGAAAAATGAATAATTAGATATGTCATCACCTTCTCATTGGTATCTCATTTTTTCTCCATGATTATTGGAGATCCATACATAATTAATTATCTACAAACAATAATTTATATTAGACCTTAGGATATGTAAGGTGAATAGCATACCTAATTATGACATAAGGATTATGGGACTAAGAACAATTACCACATTTTTCCATAGAAATTACAAACTACATTAGGAGAACACTACCCAAGCCAAGCACCTTCTCCACCTACCAACATTGTTTCCAAAACTTGCAACAAAAAGGAAATGATGGAGCAAATGAGTTGATGATTTACCACTAATAAAATCCATATTTGCATGCTCTAATGATCAATACATAAGCTTTAATCTCATTAAAAAAATAACCTCAATCTATTTATCACCCTAATACACCAATCAAATGATCCACCAATAATGTGCTATGAAAACATAAGGGAGAACTCTATGACACCATGTGGCCCTTTGAAAGAGTAATAAGATTATCTACAATGGCTTAAAGGGTAATTGTTAACTTAGTTGTGACCAAGAATTAGGGAGCATACTACATAATGTGATCAAAGATTCTTGATCCACACCCATATTAGCTAAAGTTTGCTATCAAATCCACCTTCCCTAAACAATGCAATAATACCATAATATAAAAGGAGAAATTAAGAATTTATACCTCATCCAAAAGAAATGTCAAAGTTTCTAGTTAGAGACCATTAATGACATTGAGTATCCTTCAACCAAACATTTCTTATACTCAAGAGAACATGCCAAGGAAATCAATGCAACCACAACCTACTATTTTACATCATTATTAGTTTGACAACCAAGAAAAAAGATAACCACCATAAACAAAATAACCCTATTTGTATGCATCACATCTCCTCTAGCGAGGTTCAACCTTTAGAATATTTGTAAAATTTAATCTTCAAAAATCTCTTCAAAGTCCTACGAGAATAGAATTTTACATGCTAAATTTTTCTCTTAAGGAAATAATTATTTTCTATTTATAATGCCATGTGACTCAATATTCTTATTATATTTCAATATTTTTATTAGTTTGAATAATTTAGCATTGCTCTTAGTCTATATTTTATCTTAACTCATTTAGACAAAAACATTTCATTTATATTTCATGTGAAAGTATAAATTTGTTGTTTCTTGAGCTAGTGAATCGTGATTGTATTGAACCATATTGAATAAAATGAATTTTTCATATATTAATATCATATAAATATTTATAATTACGTAAATTGACCTAGAGGTGGCAATTTTTTTAATCAATATAATAAATTTTGGATAAATCTTTATACTTAATAAAATTGATCAAAAGTTATCACAATAAAAAAGTAAGTAAAAAAGAAATAATCTAAATTTACTATCTCATTAAAAGTAAGTTTCTAAATTAACATATTTAAAACTAAAAAATATTCAAGATCTTTTCTAAAAAGATATTACACACACATATAATCTTATCTACTAAAAATAGTATTAAAAGATACTTCCTCACATTTTTTTTAAAAGATATTCTTGACATTTTTTATATATATATTTTTAAGTAATCTTATCTACTAAAAATAATATTTATTTATAAGAATAAGATATTTAAAAATATCTAAAAAATTACTACTCATAAAGAAAGTTTCTAAAATTTAAAAATTTAACTACAAAAGAACTTTCCTAAATTTACTATTGAATACAAAAGTAAGTTAATAAACTAGCATTATATTATTTTAATAATATATGTAAAATATGTCCAATATATCTTATATGTGGAGGCCTCTATTTTTAATATTTTTTGTCACATAATAGTGCAATAGACAATTGATATCCATGTTTTTGGTGAAAAGTGATATATTCTTGTGTGAATTTAGCTCAATTTATCACCATGTCTCAAAACTATTGATGTTGGTTTCCATAATTTCATCATTTATCTCTAGAACTATTTTTCATCATCCTTGAACAAATCCCTCCTATTAATTGTTTTGAGTTGACCTAGCACATTTGTGTCAATTTGTGTGCTTCCTTGTTGTATTTGAAGACATTTATTTTGAAATCACCTAAGAACTTATTGAACACATCTAGAATGCAATTTGCAAATGGAATACAAGGATTTTAATAGCATTATTAAAGCATCACATCTACATATGTCATCCTAGGTCCATTGCATAATTGTTTGTTGTCTTCGATCCTTCACTCTTGGACCCATAAAGCCAATATGTTAGGGTTGACTTAAGAGAATTTGAGCTTCAAAATTCAGCATATTCACCAAAGGTTTACTAAACAACACTTGTCCTTATGAGCATTTAGACATCAAAAATCAAGGTGAGAGAATTCCAACAATCCACAATCTATTGAATTAGATCCATCAGTTATAGTTCACGTCCTTGTGCAAATTTATACTTGCACTTGCAAAGATCAAGATTCTACTCACATAAGTAAACTTGAACAATAAATAAATAAATAAAATTGGTACCTTAACAAATCAATTTCTAATATTTATCACAACACATTCTTATCATTAGATTTCAAACTTAAATATCATATCAAAATTCATTTAATTTAGCATCATTTCCAACCTTATCTTATTTCCTTAAAAAATAATTCATTAATTATTTCTATATTTAGCTAATTTAAATATTTTCTTGAATTAAAAAACCATGATATTTTGTGTCAAAATAAAAGTTGTAAGATGATTCTTCAAAATTACTAAACCTCTAAAAATTGATCTCAATGACAACTAGAAAGAATACAAAATTGGGGTGATTTAGAGTCAACTTACAAATTGAGATATCTTTGATGACAAGGATCCAGACGTGCAAAAACTCAAGATACAATTTGAGGTACTTATCTAACAACGGACAAAGGCTATATTATAACCAACGCTTCCTTCCTAATTTTTATGAATACGTGGA
The DNA here is from genome assembly GCA_007258455.2 of Sequoia sempervirens. Lineage (NCBI taxonomy): Eukaryota > Viridiplantae > Streptophyta > Pinopsida > Cupressales > Cupressaceae > Sequoia > Sequoia sempervirens. The sequence continues at coordinate 77,010 of VDFB02032941.1, forward strand.
GGATTTAAGTTGCTTTTATTATTGGGAAGTAACTGCTTTTGGATATGCATGAGAAATCGTCCACCACCTGGCATTTGGATATATAGTAAGTCACTGTCTTTACCGCCTATTTATAATTTGTATGAACTCTTCTTGCGCTGTATTTGATGCAGAACATGGCTGCCCTTCAGTGCCAATTCATCATTGCCCATACTCCATTGAACAAGAAACATATTTGCAGCAAAAAATGTGTTCGGCCTTCTGCTCATCGTCTCAGAACTGGAATTGAAATTGGAATTGCACCCACACAAATCCAGCAGTTGCGAGGTATGTACTCATTCCATTCCTTAAAGTTCTATTTTCTTTCTCTATACCTCATCCTCGTAACAGAACACAAAAACTCAGTAAACAAACTCATGACATCTTTGTCGCCCCACTAAGTGCTTGGCATTTTCCTCTGTATGTTTGTTGTTGTCTAACCCGTATACATGTGTATGTCCTTTCTTTTTTATTAAGAGGGTAAATGCTTTTGATCTGAAGTTATGAATCCGTGAGGTCACAGGGATCTATTATAAATTCTCAACAATTGCACCCCAGCAGAGTTTGAATCTTGATGACAAGAATAACAACACAACAACTTAACCATCGCACCATGCCACTATTGATATATGTCCCTTTGATCACAACAGTATTTTTTTCTTTTTCTCTACAGCATTTTCCATATATCCCATTTTTTAGATAAAATGTTGAAATTGCTTTATAAACTAGAAATCCAGAATATATTGCAGTCTTTAGGCTTTCCAAGGCTTCATAGAGCATTATATACACACTAAAATTCAAAACCATCGACATTTAAACAGCCTTTTGGGTATCCAAGATCGACTTGAATTTTTTTATTAAAAGAAACATTCAAATTTCAAACAATATGGAAAAAAATTTAATTAAAAATAGCATTAATCTAGATCCATTTTCAGAGTACTTAGGCTATGCTCTTGTATGATGTTGCCGAGAAAAAATCCTATAGATTTTTAAAAATAATTCTGTTAAGAATATTTTTGTTGAAGTGAGAAAATTTAGATACGAAATTATAGTAATTATATGGAAATAGAAATTAAATTTTAGAAAAAATTACATGCAAGCTGCCACATGAACATAAAAGCATTAAGTTGGAGGAGGAAACTTTCAACCCCTCTAATAGCAGCTCGAAGTTTTATTGCCATGTATAGAAGGTTCCTATTTTACTGCTCTACACAGAAAGATTCATTTTAATCCTGTAGCTGTATTTTTTCAATTCCATGGAACTGTCTCGGCCCAACCCCTTCCATAAGAGTTCATCCTCACACCCAAGAACACAATCCAATAAAATATACTAACAAACATTAATGCCGTTATTTTTTCTATGCAATTCTAGCATTGAAAAACCAAACCAATCAATCGGTAGAAGGTAGAATGAACAATTCTGAGTACTCCAAAAGGATTTCAAATTCTAAAGCCATCACAAGCAGTATCTTCAATGGCTCCATCAACAGATTCTTCAGCATCGTAGCCAGCATTAATTAACATGATTAGATAACATGGCCTGGTTGGCTAATACAATTCCAATTTTCATGTGAAACCACATTTCCCTCTGACAAGTCTACGCACAATCTTTGCTCAGACATCAGCAACCTAGTAATCTTTCATTAGGGGTGTGAGCACTGATGAATCTATCTAACAATCCCCTAATCTCTTGTCAATACATATTAAGACATCAATTGCTGGCATTATTATTGCATTCCTTGCTTAGTAGTTGTACCAAATTCATGGAATTTCTTTTCATGGATACCAAGAAGACTCAGTGATCCAAGGCAGATTAAAGTCCTTGATTGATAGTGAGGGCCTCAGCTATGTTATTAGAATATTCCCCTATATATTCTTCGCTCAAAAACTGAACGTTTTCTCTACAGTCTCTAGCAATAAAACCAAACTAGCCTAACCCAGATTACCTTTTGGTGAGCCATCAATATGCATCTTAAGCCATGGATGAGGCAGAGCTATCCACACACAAGACCTAACCACATGGTTACCGACTGATTCCTTAGGGGTTCATATCTCCTTTACAACTTAGTTACTACTTCTCGTATGGATTCGGGTTTGGATTGATCAAGCAAAATAAAATTTTGGGTTGGGTTCTTTCTAGGTTCATTCATACAAAAAAAAACATATAATAATCTCTCTCACACACACACCTTTGTCTCAACCCATGAATCTTCAATGAATCTTCCATGAGTTTAACCTCTTTTTCCAAAAAAGTGTCACCCACCTCATAACATAGGCACTTTTACCTTTTTGGACCCTCATTAATTTTTTTCACCATTTCTTGTCAATATGGTGAGCAAACAACATTGAAAGCCAATCCATTTGCATAAATACATCTTGGTATGTGTTGATCGGAAATGTCTGCTCATTTTGAAATGTAGTTTCCAAGGTTTTTTTGTTTTTTTCTTGTAGCGTGATCTTCACTTTTAGGAGTGGCCAAAAATGGATGCTTTGTACCACAATGTTGGGATTAGATGGGGTATAGGGGGCTTCGTTCCCTTTGATCTTCTTTTTCCTAAGGAATGATTTTCTCTATGGCTTGTTAGTTCATCTACTTGCTCTTGCTCCATAATACATTAATCACTTACTTTGATTTTTAGGGGAAAGTTTTAATGTCTTGTCGAGGTATTCGATACAAATGGGCTTTCACCCAACTATATGAACTTGAATATCTAACATCACATCCTTAGAAAATCTAAATATACCCCACCCCCTACCCCGGTTGTATCATATCAACATACTTCTATTGAAGAGAACTCAGTTTTGTTTTTGAATTTAGGTTAGGTTGTGGAGCTAGAACTTACTACCATTGTAATTCTTATGGCAAGAAATTTTATAAACAACACATTAAAAAAAATTAAAAACAAAAAATAGATATATAAAACCTAGCTCTTTTGATATATTCATAGAAGAATGAAAGAAAAAAAAAAGCAAAAAATTTGTTTCATGTTTCTAAAACAAAAATGGAAGAAAAAAATGAAAAACCTACCTCTTTACCAAGTTACTCTTCTATGAAAAATATTAGCAACTAGTTGATGACAATGGATGAAAGAAATAATAATTAGTCATCTTTTCCTAAAAAAATATCCAATTCAAATGTTTTCTTCCAACATTTCAAAACCTCCTTTTTTGAAGCATAACCACATAAGTGCAATTGTAATTTATTGAAAACAATACTTTAGTTGTACAGTATGACTTTCCAATGAAGATAGCTTCATTGTGTTTTCCTCATCCTTGGGGATGCCTCGCCTCCCAACCATTGGTTCTTGGAATGCCTATTCTGGTTGCGCAACTCCTAGCCATATTACTTTGGCAAAATTCCTTTTTTTGCATCATATCACATTTTATTTTATTGATCCTATGATGAAAACTGAAATTTTTATTTAATCCGACTCATACTGTTTTCTCTGTTTTATTGGGCTCATCAAATTGGATGCACATAGATAATAGGTGGTCTCTGTTTTTTCAGATTCAAACCATCTGCTGAAATTCATGTTGCCATGTTCATTCTCAAAGATCAATGGCATTGTTCAAATCTTTGAAATTAAAACACCAGTCCGTAGATTCCCTAACATCTGTACATTTGGGTTATTTGACATAGTTAAATAAGTATTTGTGTCCATGTTTTAATCTAGTTGAAATGGAGAAACCTTAAGTTTGTATCTTTAGTTCTAGAAACAAACTTATCATAAAAACATGATTAATCAAGTAATTTAGTAATATGATGATTGTTGAAGGAATTGTATCCTTAAGTTTAGACTAAAATTATTCATCTAGTTCCTCATTAAATTTAAATTCTTGTAATAACTTTGCTGAAAAAAAAGATAATATTCGGTATCCTCAACAGCAAACGATAACTACATATGGGGTATGACTATTG